>MNPL01009605.1:3154-33194 GCA_002081605.1 Tropilaelaps mercedesae | reverse complement strand
ATATATATATATATATATATGTATATATATATATATATGTATGTAATTTGGTAAAACGATTGAAACTTTAATGCCTAGTTGTGGCCTTCCAGGATAGTTTACTCGAATTGGTCGACACCACGCCCGACAACAACCATAACAATGTAGCTTTGTCGGAAGCTTTCCATCAAAAATGAACGAAAAAACTTTCGAAGATATACTGCTGTTAGAACACATCATCTGTGAACCCTATATTAAAAACTCGTGCCATAATTTGGCATTCGTGCATTCAATTGAATGATGACGAAAAAATAGTCACACGGGACCGAATTAGCGACTGACTGGCGTAACAAAGTTGACAGCTCGGGAACGCAGCAATGACAGAAGGAAATTCTTCAGTGTTCTTGATTTCACTGGAGCGCTGCTGCTCGAATGGCCAACACTCGATGTCACGATTGTCTATTCGACATTATTCTTTTCTACGTGGCGCGATATCCTTTCTTGCGATATCCCGCAGTCGCGTTCTTTCGTAGAGAGCTCTGGAAACATCTTCGAGCGAGCGGTCATGTGCACCTCACGAGTTTCATCGTGGACACGTCCACTAGACATCGCCATAGCCGACACATCCGATCCCCATTCGTACGCGTTGCGAGGGACGGCGGCGGCGGCGGCGCGTGAAGGGTCAGCAGTTCAAAGTTGAGTTGAAGCACCGCGTCACGTCCAAACACATTTCGAACCACCTCGAGTCTGGTAGGAAGTTCGACTTTCTGACACCGTACGGCGAATCTAAGCCTAACGCTCGTTCGTCCGTGAGTCGAACACTAGTCGGGGTAGAAGAGAAAAAGGGTAGGGCTTTTTTATATCGATATTTACTCTAGCTAAAACCCTCTGCGAGTAAGTTCTGTATCACAAAATGTTTTTGTATCATACTTGCACTATTTCACACCGAAATAGAAGTTGCACTATTTTTCGGAGATCTCAAAGTCAAGCGAATATTCTTAGTCGAATTGTTGATCGAAGCGGGGCAAAATATACATCCCATGCTCAAAATATACCTCGCCAATGCGATTGGATGGGTTGAGCTTAATTATAGACCATACAGGTGGCAATTTTGATCTGAAATCAATCATCGATCACATCACACGATGATTGACATGGCTAAGCTAGTTGGGTAGGGATCGGGATATTTTAAGTAGAGCGGTACCAGATGGCAAATGCATAATCTGGGGGCCAGGAGTTTCCTTAAGTCACAAGCGAAGAAACAGAGAGAATTTATGCTGCCAAGGTGGCCAGGTTTGCGGAGATCGCGTGAGCTCATCGACCTTTTTCACGCTTGTTCAAATTCAGGGCCAACTTGGTCACTGGTTCGACCTGCCGTTTCAAGAGGTTGTGATTCGAGCCGATGTAGGCTAAGCGACGGCATGAATTCTTGAATAATCGTTGCTTGTAAATATTCAGCTCGTTGATATTTTTCTCATGTTCGTTCCCAAAGAAATACCAGGAATTATGTCGCATTTATTCGCAGTAGTTGCTTCGAAATCATATATTTACGGTGCAATATATTAGAAAATGGTTTTACAATGCCTCAATACAAAACGTAGTTATAAAACAATATTATTGCTCTCGCGACAAGTATAACGAATTCTATTTTTCATAGTACAGCGCTTTCAACGTGCATAGAATGAGAGATCGAGAAAAATGGATTGAGCAGGTAATGCGATGCAGGCCTATGCATAGCGACATACCCCCTTTTCGTATAAAAGAGATATATAAATAACTTCGTTGAAAGTGGATCTTCGAGTTGATTTAGTTAGTACGACATTTACGATTACAAATTCATTGCAAAATTTCAGCTTGGCTTTAGCTTAGCTTTTGAGGGATACTAGACCAACGATGTGGTCTAAAGGGTTTTGATTGATTACTATAAATACACTGCCGTATTCCTGTTATTTCGTTAAATCGTTCGTGATCTTCAAACGATATAAGATTGTCGTTGACACATTGTACAAGGTTAGCCGTCTCGTCGAACCAAATATGATTTCCCAGCTTCAGTAGCAACACGCTCAGCAGTGACGACCGGCGGTCACAGTAACCAAATGCAAATCGCACCGTCCCCGGTTTCATAGCCGGCCTCGGCTTTTCCATGGACGCGAAACTCGGCTAAATGCACACACACACACACACACACACACACACACAAAGCAGACGCACCGCGTTTGACGCATGCGGATGATGCACCCGTCTATATTATTGCCTCCTCTGCCCTACGGTCGACAAGGACGGCGACAATAGCGATCTACCATCACGACGAACAGTAGTAGCAGCAGCAGCAGCAGCAGCAGCAGCAACAGCAGCAGCAGCAACAGCAGCAGCAGCAGCAGCATAGACAAATGGGACGAGCCGCAGAGGCCAGATGATGGAGATTGGCGATGGGGCAACGGAAATAATATTTGTATGATGGTGATCGTCGTCATCATTCGCATCATCATCAACATTATCTTCACAGTTGAGATGTGACTGACATGATTGGCAGCTGCTTCTTGGCAGCCTTCAGCTGGTCTGCAAGCAGTTACCCACCTCTCAGAACGAGTGGGGGTGGAACGGGAGTGGTGGGGATATGACGGAGGGTGACGAGGAGAGATACGAAGAAGCATGAAAGTGGCGCGCAGGAGCGCGGAGAAGAGTCCCAAAAACAAAGTCTGTGGAAGACTGCGCCAGCCGAGATACGAACGAGATGCGGGTAAGCAGAAATAACTGCATCTCGGTACATAGATGGAAAGATCTACTAGCAAAGAAATAGCAGCGAATCTGTTGTTCGGGGCGGGAGAGGGGGTTTGGTATGATAGAAGATACAGAATACAGCAGACGATTATGACCTGGGGGGTCAGCTGCTTCCCTATTCGATCTGTACTGCTGCTGCTGCTGCTGCTGCTGCTCTTGGTTTTTCTCCACCAATAGAATCAGTAGTAATATTCTATGTTTGTAGAGGGAGAGAAGTGTTGGAGAAGCTGAAACTGGTAATCAAGCAATGTTTTATGATATAAGGCATTGCTTGGATCGTTGATGAATATTTGAAGATTTGGTAAAACAAATAGAACCAAGCTTGGTGGCTTGACGTCATAAGGGCTACTGTGCAAGCCAACTAAGTACTCTTTATGGTCAGGTTCCGCATTAATACGTTACGGCTCAGTGGGTCGGCCTTCATCTGATTCACAGAGGTGAGATGCTAAATCCCGACAGGAAGTGGCTCAACAAATGCCGATGGTTACGCCTTAACAACGATGCGAGCAAGAACCACCAATCGTAGTTTGGAGTTTCATGTTCAGCTTTGTTTGACAAGACCGGTGAGAACGATGCAGGTTTCGAACGACAAAGATCGTAGACTGTCTTACAGCTTTGTTCCATAAGTCCTTGAACTTGTAACAGCCTCATGGGACTTCAACAATACGACAGGGTTCGGATGTTTCGTAGTTTGATGCGTGGGCTCACCTGTAACAGAGATTTGCAAGAATTAGATGTGGCGATAGATTTCTGTTCCCCTCTTATGGTCGCATACAGATTTGCTCCTCATGAATATGCCAAATAAGACGTTCGTGGATTTGTAAAGCGACACAAGTACAAATCATTTCTCGAGATTGCTAGGGAAGTTGTTCAGAGATTCACGATAAAATCGCTGAAGAACTGAAAGGATTTAAGCCTGCTTTATGCCTGCTCCCAGTTTGAAGTCTACGTGCGATTTAGCATCTTACAGAATCGACATTTGCTATGAAATAGGAAAACTATAACTAGCCGATAAATGCGCTCATTGGAACGTCATAAAACGAAAATACCAACCATGCAACCTCAAAATTTTTTAGCTGTGGATTTAGTTCGCTGGGGATAGGAACTTATGAATGTCGCAGCTAAGGGTGTATACAAGTAGTCGACACTGACAGCCCCTGAGAACGTCCGTAGAGCCGGCACCCTCTATGTCAGGCACTGCTGTACGTATGCCGTCTTCAACACGTTACGATATGACGTTACAACCGTTAAAAGAAGTTTTTCTTGACTGGGCCCAGAAAATACTCGCTGTATTTCTAAATGCGCAGTCCGCTCCTCCGTTTTTTCCGTATAACAACAATAACAACAACAATAACGAGCACTTCCTTGGCTTACCGCCAGTATGCCCACTGCGCCCATACATCTGTCTTGCCTCCAGGCTGGTTTGGGGCCTTAATTGCCAAAGCCTGCCTTAGGCTTCTCTGGTATTCCTCATATTCTATTATGGTGTAGGACTTCTGCGCAGAGCTCAGCATGGAGGGGGATGGTAAGTCTCATAAGGGTCTGACTCCTAAGGCAGATGCTCTCTCGAAATACAAAAGATGCTTCACCAACTCTCCCCAAGCGTAGTCTTCGACAGTCTTCACGTGGTTTTCGTCTATCAACACGACCACAGCAGTGAGAGACATCGTCATTGGGACGGAATACGTAATTGTGGATGACTCCCGCGGCAGCTAGCGTATCCCAGACGTTGACCTGGATTCCATTTCGGTTGTATTGCGTGCCTGGTTGGGCCAGAGGGAGATTTGCGTGTCATACAGCTGATGCCCAGGTTTGCCCGACCTGGTTAGCTTCTATGGCTTAGTTGACAGTAATACCTTCTGCTTTGCTGTATCGTGGCTTTCCCGTTTTACGATAATATGGCCATTTGCTTCACTATGGATTTCCGTATCCATATACCTGACGGTCCTAATATTCGGGCGAGACATCCGTACTTCATTCCTTCAACTCTTGCAGGCGGGATGGGATAGTACGGGCACGCCTATTTTTTTCATGTCTAGGATGAACCAGAAGACAGAGAAAAACGTCTCGAACGGCTTCAACGCATACATCATTTTCGAACTTGCAAGAATTTTCAAAAAAATACGGTGCTTGTCGCAGTTTGATCATTACCTTCACGTATGATTATTTTTATGTGAAAATAAGTCAGACTTTTGTGTTCTATCAAGATATGAAAACGCAACGTAGATGTTTTGAACCAACGCAGGTCACTCTGGTCAATGAAAACGGTGTGTGAATCTTTGCTGCAGACTTTCGAATGTACAGGTTTGGGTGAGACACAACCAAATATATATATATATATATATATATATATATATATCGATCGGTTGCATACATTGTGTATCCAATTAATTTGTGATATCGAATCACATCCGTTCACAATCCGTTCATTGTATCATCGGTTCAAACCCCAATACATCTGTCTTCCGTTTTTGTAAACACCCCCCCCCCCCAACACGGTCCGTAACTGCACTAGTTAGCAATGCCTGCGTCGAAACTGGACATATTGGTTATCTCTATAAACCACCAATAAGTGAAAGAAGATCGTGTGGACCTAGTTTTGCCTGAATCGTGGTACCAGCTGAAGAAGACTACACGACTGTTCAGGCAGTGGCATGACTTAGCCGTCGACGTGAGGATGGGGGCGGCTAATTTCTACTGCACGCGGATGATCTGCACCGAGGTAGGAGGATCCAAGCGTGGATCAGGTTGCACTCAGGGATGTCGCGGTCCTTCAGGTGACAAGCCGGTTGAGGGTGCAGACTTCTTGCCCTCTACAGGTGGATGAACCCCACAGAGGACAGACGTCTGTCTCATTAAGCGCCAATCTGGGCAAATGCGTTAACTAATGAAGACCTCCTGCCCACCCCACCACCACACACACAATTGCGAGCCTCCTACATCGCCTCATAGAGCCATAAAGGGTATTTCCGTGTTGAAGAGAATATTCAATTGTACTTTATTTGTCAAAGTACATGGTTTTGCTTTTTCTTTAGACACGGCCGATCTTCATGCATCAGACAACAATTTCCTGTAATCTACTGTATTCGGCATTAACGATATCTTTCGTAAATTTTATGATGATCATAATGAGGTAGGCAATCGTAAGTGTCATGATCAGACTTTTCGAGAGAAATATCTCGCCTCAATGTCTAACGAATAGCCGCACATTTGAGGTGCAACCACTTCCGGTGCGTACTTGAACTTTTACCAGTGTTACAGAATTATTTGTACAATTATTTTTTATTATTTTTAGGACTGACAACATTTAACGTTCACGGTGGCACTTTTTATATTATTTCATAAGACGCACCCCATATAACTGTGAAACGGCGGGGATCGAACCTGGGCACCACCCAGGTGTCTCCTTCTATCGCAAGGCGCAGCTGAATGCACTCTAAGCCATCGAGTAAACCGTCCTTATCCATTATGCAAAATGTATTCTCCTATTAGATGATGTACGCGTCATCTTCACTATGTTTGGCTGTACCTGCCTGAATAGCGCTTTTAATCATAATACAGGTGGGCTAGAGAGAAATGTAGACGAAAACAACAGGATTCCGACAAGGTTCTCGGATAAGATTGTTCCGACGTTTACAGCAATTCGACGAGATAGGCCTTTCTAATAACAACACCGAGGCTGGCTCGCACCTGTCCGACTATTTAGGTGCGATGGCGGACGTTGACCTTCTCTAAGCTTTTTACCTGATGGAACGTTGTGCACTACAATGTGATCGCTCTCGGCATAACCTCAATTATAGGCTAGCTAGGAGTGTTTTTCGGAGCTTCGTGGCTGTTTGCGGATCGGAAGAGCTACCAGGTGGGGTGGGGTGGGCATCGGATATCCATCCGTGTGTGTCTTCAACAACCCGGACTGCCTAATGTGTGTGGCAAAGTGCGTGCTCACGTCGACCTGCTCCTACGAGCCGCAGCTTGAACCCTGCGCAGCCAAGCGAATGGGAACTCTACTTGAAGAGCGATCTAGTCTGGGCATTCAGTCTGGGCATCCCGTCTGGGTCTATACTGCGCTTCAGCGGGACGAGGCGCACAGTCGAAACAACAACGCGGTATATTCTAAACATCAATGACAATGTCCATTACGCAGTTTTCGATGGTTCCTGATGATGGTACATCGACGCGTTTAATTAGCATTTGTCTACTCTGTCATTACATAAAATAACATGCTCAGTGTAGTAGTAACACGTGAAGACAAAACGACCAAATGAAGACATTACAGAAACCAGGTTGTGCAAGACGAGACTGACTGACAACAACAACAACAACAACAGTACGTATACCTATTAGGTAGTAGAAGAATTTTGTTTGAATACATGAGCGGAACAATTTGCCAATGGCAGCAAAACTTGTCTAAGGGTCAAACGAGTACGTACATAGATTTCGTTATGCATCGTACGCGTGTTTATATACGCGCACTGTTCACCACCATCGAAAAGTTGTGACCATATTTCAGCATTGTAATCTAGAAATATTGTCTCGAATGGCTGTTACTTCGAATAGACGATAGGACACGCGTGAACTATATTTGTGAATGACCATCACTGGGAGAACCAGTGAGGGAGGAGCTTGGCTAGCCTGAGGCTCTTGTGGCCATATCGGTCGCTTGATCAGTTTGGCCAACTTACTACCACTAGTCGTAGTAGTCGTAGTAGTAGTCGTAGTAGTAGTAGTCGTAGTAGTAGTAGGTGGCGGTTCCAGAGTGGCCGGTGTGTGTATCAAGTGGTCGTTCCCAACTCCTGCCCCGTCGACCATCTCAGGTTGGTGGCCCCTCAGGCTGATGCACGAAAGAAGGAAGCTACACCCACCTCGTCGCTAGTGTATAGTTAGAGGGGTCTGGGGCCACAACCGCGTTCGGCTGGCGGGGGCGGCGGCTGCTGATCGAGAAGACACAAGCAGGGCCCGGCCTTTTACTTGGGCCAAATGGGTATTTAATGCACCCACCCGGCATTGGGCACACGGACTAAGACGACTGAAAGGACGGCGAACCACAGCTAACGCTTGCTTCTTCAACAGCCTCATGGCCGAGAGGGGCTGGAGACAACTGACATCGAGGTGATCACCGCCGGAATCAAGCTCCGCAACTGGAACTCGCTGAGGCGAACGTCTCATTATATGCCGTTGCACTGAGTAGATCGTCGGTTTCACCGAACATCGTCAACTCAAATCTTAGAACTAACAAGCGCGCTCGACTTGGAGACGGTTGCCACGGAGAGGTAGATTTCGCATTCGGTATTCGATGAAATGAGGCGCCAGTTTTCAGTGACGGCCGCGTTAATATTACACTCTTCCGCTTTCAGCATAATGGAAAGCGCAGAATGAGCCAATAGGGACACATACGGCGCTCCGGTAGACTCACCGTCATTGCTGCGTACTTCTGTGTAGGTCGTCTACGAATAGGGCGAACGAGTTTAGCGAGAGCAGTACCCAAAGATCGTCAGATCTCGCTTTCACCGTCAGCGTGGTCAGCGTTACTGCTAAGGGGCAGCGAGTTTTATTAGCGAGATGCGAACGATGGGGTGTGGACAACATATACAGCCACCCCACCCTATCATCATCTATGGGTTGGCTCATTGCGGCACCACTTGACCCAGCGCTCAAGCTTGCGCTCAAGCTTGCACTGAAGCTTGCGCTCAAGCTTGCGCTGTTGTTCTATACGCACTATCTTCGTCATAGAGGTCCACTCGTAAGGCGTAGCTCGCTACATCGTCGCGTACGGGTTTCGGCGAGGCGAGGATGTGACATCGCTTATCGGTACAGCTATTAGCAGTTATGCGACCGTGACAAAGATTGCCGCCAGTCTATGACGCGTCCACGGTGTTCGCGTCCTGTAAAGAGCGTCCTGTAAAGAGCGTCCTGCTCGATCTGCGGCGGTCTATCGCCTTGCTCTGGCGGTGTATACTTACGTAGCTATCATGCTGATCAACAACGGGACCATTCCGCTAGAAAGTGCTCACGGAACAACGCAAATGAGTGGGTGGGCGAGCGGGCGCTTTGATGAGGTGTGTGCGCGCTTGAGAAGCATCTTCTCCGTTAACAAGATAACTATAGAATATCGCTATGATATAATGCAGCCATCATGAACGAGCTATGTACGACGTATGTCACTCTTTGTGACTGTGGTCTATTCAATACTGACGAGGTTATTTCACGAGAAGGGCCAGTGGACTTTTCGAAATGGCTAAAAAGTAGGTAAGCAATAATTTCCTTGCATCCGCAGGAATAACATGACCAACTCGTAGGATTGATGGGAATTTTCCGCTTGTTTCGCTGCCTGTGTCATCATCATCATACACTGAGATTAGAAGCGTGAAGTACATTTAGAAATTTGGTTGCCCTAACGCCCACGACCGATGTTTGAACTACTGTAATAGTTAACGCCGACAAGTTAGAGCAATAGTTTTCTCTTTAGTACGTTTTCCTCGAGACGATTCTCTTTTGTTGTCCACACGCCGAAGCTTTAGCTGTGTACGCGTCGTTTTCCAGGCGCACTCTGGGATTACACCCCTGGAGTGCCCCTGCTACCTAGCGCCATAGTTTCGCAATCGACATTTTTCGATGTATATCGACTTATGAATAGACAAAGTTGCTAATTATTTCATTGAATGTAGCAAGACGGCAGAAAAGAAACACAACGGTTCAAGAATAGAGATTAGGCAATCGAACTCATTGGGGCATGGTGTTGTCATCAGTTCACTGTGTTATAGTTGTGCGTTAATGATGTCTTCCTATACCGTTATGTGCTTATCCCGGGTGCTTTCCATTGCTGTGTTATCGAGTACATCACGAGAACTCGAGATATCCGATTTTGTCATCATCATCTTCCATATAATAGTAAGAAAAACAAATTCTATAGATGTCCATTGCGAGGTTTGACCATTTTCGCAGTGCTTCTCAACCTCTCAATCTTTGTTACAAAAACACCAACCACCAACACCAAGATTATATTTGCTCATTTTGAAGACGGTCACAGCTCCGCGTAACATTAACAGTAGGTCAGAAATGAAGGAACTGATAATACGATGGTTAGCTACTATTCTTCCCAGCAAATCTATCGGTTGCCACTTTGGCGCCAATTCGCAGGGCGAATGTCAACAATTCGTTGTCCGGACAACTTCAAGAGGTCGAAGTAACTGTCGGCAAAGCTTCTCGTCGGGTCTGCTCGTGTCGGCTAGATCAGAAGTTAATGTCGCTCTAGGATGGGCCACTTCTTTTGGATCAAGCCAATATTAAGTAAGGCTAATGTATTAGTTGCAATCATGCTAAGAAGCCAGGAAAGGGGGGAAAAGTGGTAGCGTGGAAAAAGAACGCCCAAAGCTTTATTACTTTATCGCCACTAACTGCGATCCAGTTCGACTGGATAGATTCCACTACGTCAACGCTCCCATGTTCCTCGCTCCAGGCGATAGTAATAAGGCAGCGAGTTAAAGCAAAAAATAAAGGAAGCCCTGCTCACATACCACTAAAAGACAATGAAACTAATTTACTTCTTGACCATCGTCAAAGTGTGACACTATGTTGGCCGCGTTGTCTGTTCGCGTGCGTGCAATGCAATCTATATACAAACACACGCGCTTTCATAACACTCGCAGAAACCGTCGTGTACGTTTAATCAAGCAGATGTATTTCAAGAGCAACTCAGGTGTCTGCCGACGTTTACGTACGATGACCAATATTCGTTTATGAATGGCATGCTTTATTCGGTGGTCTGTACACATTTATTGGAGTTCCGGGGACCACCCCACCAGTCCCGCACAGGCGTATGCAGTAGTAGTAGTAGTAGTAGTAGTAGTAGTAGTAGTAGTAGTAGTAACGCAATAATAGAGGCGGTGCTACTTCTGAAAGTGTACTTACCGCCTTCACTTCCCCTACCTCCTCAGCATCTACCTCGTCTCAGTGTTCTTTCCATCTCGTTCGCAAAAGGATCGTCGCCAGTGGACCAACCAACTCAGCGAGCCGAGATTTCTGCCCGCCTTTGAAATCGCTTGTGAAGCGAGTGAGGTCTGCCCCAGCCACACGTCCGTCCAGGTATTTACGACGGCCCAATACGTTTTCAATGAACAACAAACCTAGCCAGCACGTCCGAGAGATTTGGCAGGGTGCGCTTTTGCCGGAGTCGGAACGAAAGCCGACGTCGTTGTGGGAGGAGGTTGCACCGCCGCCCGCTTGGGTCGTTTCCGAGAGTCGCGGGACGAATTCCGCGGTACGAAAAGCGACAGAATGGCCCCTGTCCGGATGTGTAACTGTAATGCCGGGATTTGTTCTTTTTCGTTCTTCTCCTTTCGTTTCGCTTCTTTGCAAAGTAAAGCCACCCCAAGGAGATCCGATGCCCAGAAGCAGTAGTAAACATGGTGGTGTGACGGGAGGAGCATTATTCGAAGCGAACGCTGGCCCGCCCGTTACGTTCGAACGGCGAAACGCAAAAATTAGAAAATAGTTCGCCAAATCTGTTCTCTTTCACGATCTTGCGCGATTCTACTTAGAGAAAGCCATAACATCATCAGTGTAATCCATTGTTATTGGTGGGGCTGAAGCGCATAGCTGGACATTACAGATATGGCACGTCTTAGTGGGTTTTGTTATCCGCTTAAATTTTGTCCTCAACGTTCTGATTAACGGCGATTGCGTTCGGGTACGTGTTTATTAGTGTGGCTAAATGTGTGTGATGGATATTTACGAGACGCTACATACATACATGCACGTGCAGAGATTAGAGCTGCGGTTCCGCTCGAAGCAATACAAGCTTCTATACGGCGAATGGTATAATACGTAATTTTTCCTGAGAGTATTTCTGTTGAGAAAACGAAACTTCGCCCAGGAGAATGAAGCACTATCCCGACGCCACGTAATCCACGTGCAATCTCACGTCGGGTACATCCGGTAGACCTTCCGGGATATACTCAGGCCATTCCTCGCTCCACGGGCCAAGTAGCCCTAGCATTTCAGTACACGAAGAAAGTTGTAGCGGTATATCCAAACTATATAGAGCCCAGTGTTGTATCACAAATATCGTCTCCGGATCAGCGGTTGCGCTTTCATTGGCCACCCGCGCGAAACACGCCTCTCGCGTAGTCGTCGTCGTCGTGAAAATGGTGAATATAAGGGCATTATCTCAATCAAACGAAGACACCGTGTGTTCCTTAGTAACGGCGTGGGGTTACATAATTCTACATCGCTAAATTCGGTCAGGAAAACGGATGAGCCTGAACAAATCCTGCCGAGGTTTATTGATCGGCCGGCAAGACGAGGCAGGCAAAGGGCGGAATCAGAAGTGGCCATCCCCTCAGGCGCACTTTAGACAACCCCTTACTTTGCAGACACCGGAGCTCTGTGTCTAGTTCCTAGCCCCGATACGTCGTTCCCAACACAATGTTCGTGGCGGCCTGAAGTTGCTGATCTGTTCTCCTGAGTTCCGGAAGACAGTAACAGGAGTTCGGACATCACTTCGGCGAACACCCAGGAACAACTCTCTCCTATCAGGACAGGTCTCCACAACTCTCTCCCGCTCTGTCTTCCTCTCTGGTTTATCAGCCAGGAGCACCATCTCGGCTTTCTTTGTACCTCGCAGGATGGAAGGCGGTTGTTCCCTCTCACGAAAGCATCTGTTCGAAGTTTATAACCATTAAAGCTCCATTTAAATCCTTAGCTCACCCACTTACTCCGCAGTTCCCTTCGAACGGTGTTATTAGCTGGGCACAGCGACACTATGCATGCATGTATGCTCATGGCGGTATTCCGGAGTCTGCTAAACCGAGACGAAATGGGCTGTCCTTTAATTCACTAGAGCGTTAAGACAGCACTGCACAGCATCGTGAACAGATTCGCGGTTTGTTATGTGCGGCAGCAATAGTTCCTCAGCTAAGATGCCTAATCTTACATGCATACAGGTGAACCTTCCGGCACGGGCCGCTGTGCAACTTAGCCCGATTGTTCGTTATGCCTCGGACTCCATAGATCAAACACGTCTAATGCAGTGTCGGCTCGCTGTTTGCGTTTTGTCGGGCAAACCCCGAGCTTTCGCGCGATTCAACTGGTGCAAGCGGACCCGTTCCACAGTTCCTTTCCTTTGTTCTATTTCTACACGTATCGCTTTTGCGCCAACCTTCGCAAGTAACACGCAGAGCAGAACCCGAGACACCGTCGTCCGCAATTGGAGACCGGTCCGACGCCGCCCCTCTCCCCTTAGCGGCCGCGCTTCCGTTATTCTGCCACATTTTTCGACCGTCATCTCACGTAATGTAATAAATCATCGGCCTACCGACTGCTATGATTCTTCGAGGAATCGCGCAACGCGTCCGTGCCCTTCGAAGAACGAACAGAAGATCGGGCCGACAACTGAAGGTAAAGGAACTGCGGGGACGAGTATTCGAGGAGAAGAGCGGACGCTCATAAGAAGAAAGGGGAAGAGGATTAAGTTCGACAAAAGGAAGCGATGGAATGACGAACCGAAAAAAAGGAAAGAAGCATAGCGAGGCCGGGAAACTCCTACTGAGGCAAGGGGGGACATGAGTTCAACAGTCGATTTCACACCAACGAGTAGTCTCAGGATGTACGAACGAGTATCATTGAAGCTCGCCAATAAAGCGACGCGCACTTTCCACCGCACCCACAGACCCCCCACCACCACCACCACCACCACCCCGTATGCCTCTCCATCAGTATTCAAGCTGGCCCCTTCATTCATAAATCACGAAATAATCTGGACACTGTACCTGCGCAGGCCGCAGAGCAGTCAGAGCTTTGGACGTGCCAACTTGCCAAGCAGTTATGGAAAATCAGTTTTTGTAGAACTGCCAGCAGGACTAGCATGCCGCAGCTCGAGACATACGTATACACACATACATTCGTCCCCCTGTGTCACAGCAGAACGGGAACTTGGCTTCGTGGTTACAAAAACAGAACAGTCAGACCTCATGGTTTGGTGATCCGTTTAACTCCGCAGTTTAGGGAATGAACGCGGAGGACGGTGGGTGGTCGCCTAAGGAGGGGAGGTCAGATCAAAAATCAATGTTGCCAAAAACCAACCCACAGTTCCTGCTCAACCAGGCCAAATGGAATCCAATCTTCATTCTTTGGACTGTCGTATCGGTGAATAGGGAATGTGGTAGTGGGCCTAGAGCGTTTTAAGATATTCATAGCGAAAATGATTCTACCAGTACGACGCATAAGTTTGCTGGGCTGCCGCTCGTTTTTACTACTACTCGCGAAGGTGTCACTTCAGTGACCAACCCTTCGTGATTGAAGTCAATTTTTAGAAAAAAACAAACTCAGTTTATGTGCCGCCCGTGTACCGTATTAAAAAAAAAGGGATTTCCCCAGTCAAACAGGAAACGGGCACACAACGACTCAAACTATTCTGAATATAATCTTAGTTAATCTAACGTGCTTATTCTAAAAAATACGCGCAGTAGAGGAGTGCACCGGTAAGATGTACATTTTACATGATTGGGTTTGAAACCTCCCGTATACATCCAAAATAATAAAGTACTAAAATGTGACCTAAAAGCATTTCATTTTTATGGAACCTTCATTCTTCACAAACAATGCGATTTTTATGCTCAGCATCTCTGCCAAGGCCAACATTGTTATCTCGGATTGTCCTTTGCTGGCGGTTTAAATCCAAATGTAACCGGCTCATTTGCTCACAACAAGGCTTTCCTTCGACCTGAATAAACATTTTTTTTATGAAATGTATCTGCGAGATTTAAGGCAGCGAGCGCAAGTTCCTTTATTTCCGGCGAGCTCCTTTTAGATCTCAACCAGGTCTCTCTCCGAGGTCTCAGTATACCGAGATTTCATTGAACAAACACCATAAAAAAGAGAGGTGTCGGTGTGTGTGTGAGTGAGGTGAATACGATTGGACGGTTCAGCCTAAAAGGAAGCGAACCTTATTTACTTCAGCAGAATTATAATATTCGTCTCATAATATTCGAAAATAGGTCACTTTGACTATCCGCTCGGCGTATAGCGGACGCACTTCAGCCCTCACGGTGCAAGCTCTCCACGCCTCTGGCGCTCACATTCCAAAATGTCGATCAATTTTCATTGCGTTTCCTTCTCGTGAGTCGTCTCGTACGTTCTTGTTCTTGAGCCTTTAGCTCTAACTTCGGTGGCCAAGAAATGAAAACTTCAATTGAACCTCCGAATGAACCAGCCCCTCCAGCGTTCGAAACGTAAATGATGTATGTTGAACTTATCCGGTAAATTGATGTAAGTTCAGCTCGAACCGAAAACGAGAAACGACGACCTCGACCTCTAGCAAGCCGACTAGGTATTTCTGGTAGGTTTACCTTTTTGTTTTAGCCGCAAATCACTTTTACATGAAAACACAGTTTTTTGGTGAGTTTTGTTGTTATCCTGAAACGCGGATCCCAATAAACTTCTTAAGGAGTTCTATTGTTATTCTGTAACTTTGATCTCTTGCTAGCCGTATGTCTTCGCGTATGGTCCCGCCTCCCAGCGCTTCATTACAGCGCCAATTTTTCAAGAATAATCTGTCGATCTTTATAAGCAAATCCGGCAACCAATTGCAATTCCAATGTGGCGTTGACGTGAAATAAAATTGGAGCTCATCAAGCTCGTTTTTCCATATGAGTTAACTTATCAGCCTGGCACCATCCACTTGGTATGTCTTGCGTTGGTCCTGTGATTGCTTAGGTCTTTTTGGGCAGACCATTGTGTCGGCACGTCTGCGATTGCTTATCTAATAAATTTAGATAGAAAGTATCTTCAAATGGAAAGCTTTCAAAAAGAAGACTACTCCTAGAAACGTGATGAAAATGCTCACAGAATGATTAGCCGACCGCGGTCTCACTCATCTAGCTTGTCCCTCTTTTACTTACGGCACGAGATGAGTGGGATTTTTCCCTCCTCAATTTGTACACTGGGTAACGAAACCGCCGCGGATTATGGCCACAGAACATATACACAGGAAGTAACTGTAATGAATTTCACAAGACGATTGTGATAGCTGCTTCTTCAGACACTAGAGTAACACACACTAAACTGTATTATTTTTCAGCCAGAGTCAAGCAGGACGTTCCGAACAGGTGACAGAGCGGTGTCTTCCGTCCAATACCTGCATGTTAGAGTCACCAAATGCGAGGGCAGCTAATTGTCTTAAATAAACAATTTATTTCTAGAGACGCTGTTTTATTCACACGTAAAAAGACATATTGTTTGTGTGTTGTTTTAATGAATAAGACATATTCGTACAAAAAAGCTATCAAATTCCGAGTACTTCTCTAGTAATTTACTTTCCATGTGTGTTCTACGTGAGCGTTCAATGATTTGCACGACTAGCGATAAAAAATATTTTACAATCTTTATTCCAGTGTAATAAAAGCCCGCAATTTTTTTTTCAATAGTAGAGTAGTTATATATACTGTTTTATTTCTGTGTTCTACAGACGTGTTATCCTTTTTGCCCTAGAGGCATTAAATTTATAGATTTCTCTCGAAAATAAAGGCAAGTGCATAATTTCAGATCCGGAGCATAGTGGTGGGTACTCGGTAAGCATGTTACGAAGTGCCAGTCTGGAATAGACGAAAAGAACGCAAAACAAAAGCTAATGGGAGATGCTTGAGTATCTGCAAATGTTTTTGCTAATAAATTTTGACGAAAGGGGGACGAAAGGGCTCATCCCTAAAGATTGTTTTCGGCCATGCATCCGCAGTTATGCTTCCCTTATGGGAATCTCGTTCGCCGCAGCCGTCATGCCCATGTACCTCCACGTCTAATTTCACTTTTTGCAGTACGCTGGTTTCATTATACCATTAGTCGATCCAGTGATTGGCTGATCTCAACTTGGTAAAACGGAAATATTTCGCTTTGTACCCAACTTTGCTCACCTTTTTTGTGTCCTATCTCTCATACTCCGATCGTCATGGGGGTCATGTCGTTTAAACACGCACTTCGACGGTCGGTGTTGGCGAAAGATGGGACTGTGCACCGTGGTCGACTAACTGTGCTGCAGATTCCACTATATGGGGTGTCGAGCATACGTCTTCCCTCTTTCCTTTATGTTATTCTCGTTTTTCATGACTTTCTTGCCCTAGCTCAGTCTGTCAATGCCCCTCGTTCGGCTCCATGCCATTCACTTAAGTGATGGCCGCCTTCTCAGATGGGAGCAAGCTAGAAAGTCGGAAGCTATAGGTTTGCGTGCGTGTGTGTATGTATTCCTTGTTTGCGGCATCCTTCTCTTTTTGTCCACTTTTTCTTTGGTTCTTTCTTTAGTTTCTCCTTCTGCCCTCTCAGTTGGTCGGCTTTATCCTTTGCGTTGAAGCGGTACTGCGTGGCCCGAGGGGCGGCGCCATACGGTAGCTGTGGGTGGCGTTCGTACAACGGGGAAGTTTTGAGAAGACCACATGTGAGACGAGGTTTGCTGGCAAACGGTCTGAAGGTGATATTTTTTTAGCTTGATATAACAAAAAATCGCCATTTTTCCTACATTTACTCCGTTTCGCTCATGTCCCATATCTGGACTGTCACAAAGCATTCCATCGGTTTGTTTTGTTGCTCTCACCGTTGCTCGATGGTATTCTTCGTCTATTCTGCCTCTGTTACAGACATACGCGCGTGTAGCACGGGACTCCCGTTGTGTTCTACCTCTTTTTAGGGATTCTACACTTCTCGTAAGTGCTAGCTGGCGTACGGTTTCATGGTGCGCTTACTTTCAGGTGCGGGTGTATATTGCTACGAAATTGTTTCTGCTCAAATCGTGAGATCGCAAATGGTCCCTAAGGTGCATGAAATGCGCCTTTGATACATGCGACATGGCCTTCATTTAAGTATACCTTTCTGACTTGTAGTCACACTTAAACTCGATATGGTCGTATGAAAACTCGTAGACTGAGATGACTTTAACTCAAAAAGCTGCCTCTGAGGTAAAGTTTTTCTGCAACCACTTTTCGACGCCGCGGGTTATCGCTGCACGGTCCTAAAGCTTCGAATGTGTTTCCTTACCTCTGTTACCGTGAACGACGTAGAAATATCTAACAAGCAGTGACTTTTGAGATAAAAATCTGTCCTTCTACTTTTAGAAAAAGCGAATAGCGTCGTTTGGGCTTGTCTTAGCAATCTAAAATCATTCAGATACCCGCACATATGTGAATCAAGCATTTGTCTCGCTCAGACTTAAATCTTAGTTACAATGGGTTCATTACAGTGTAAAATTTATAGCTAGTCTGCTATATCTTGCTTGCTGCTGCTGATCTGCAGGTATAAAATCGTGAGAAGACATTTCAGTTTTGTCAAATTTAAGCATAAATATAAATGTACACATATCACTCCGCGCCTATTTATGCGGTCAACGATCGGGAATATTCCATGAATTGTCAGTACGTGGCAAGGAGTCAAATCTGCAACGTCTGCAGATGGCAGGAGGGCGTTTAAAGTTCCCTTGTTTTGTTCAGGGATACAAAGACCTCCCCAGATTGGCACTTTTCCGGACCAACCCTTACTCTAGGCTACTGTGGCGAGGTCTTTTCTTGACGTTAAGACACAGGTCGTAGCTCATCGACCGACGGTGCTCACATCGGCCAAACCTGCTGTTCGTTGTCTCTTGTGCGTCCTGCACAGTCTCGTCTATATTGGCCCGAAGGTACGAAAAGCCCAAAACTCCCCATCTGCCCACGGACGTATGGCCACACTGCCGTTACCTCGATGACACACGTCCCCCCCATGAATACAGCTCGGGTGGGTCGGTGCAGCTGCGAGATCAAGAACAAAAAGGGTTTAACTTCTTCTCAGTGCTATAATTTTCATCGCAGTATTGGCCAGTCGGTCGCTGAGTGCAACGACAGAAAATCTTCGGAGAACGACGCTGATATTATTAAAGCCAAATGTCACTACAGAAGTAGGAGGCGAAAAAAGACAGGTGGGCAGACTACTCGAATACAGAAATTTTGCCTTGCTCGAAAAAAATGAAATGAGCCAGATTCTCGACAATCGAGTAGAGTGTGTCGTCGATTTTGCGCTAATGTTTGCCTTTTTAATTTGTGATCAGCATGCGTCTCATCATTTCCAGCCGTAATACTAAATTTGGTTAAAGAATTAACCCATTTGAGGTAGTGATTTGACCTAGATTTCTTTCACAAATTGTGAAAATAAACAAATGGGACATGTAGATGCCCAACACTGGTGAAGTTAGGCAACTTGTATGTCTATATGTTGTTCGGCTGACGCAGTGAGGTCTCAAAGCACGCATTCTGAGGGCCAGTGATTTTGCCCCTTACTAGCGGCGCCGTCTGTCGCAATACCACGCAACGGATACGCCCATGGCGATGGCCGCTGTTCGTGTCGTTCGGCTTCGCTATGTCGTCAATTGATTCAGAGAGACAACAAATTCGTACGATGCCTGCTCATAACCAACACGGCAAGCATGGGTGAAACCGTTTCGACTTCAGCCCTCGTCTCATCGTTCTCGCGCGATTTTGCCCACCTTAGTTTCCCACCCAATTTGAAGCCAAGCACGTCTCCCCCAGACTGAACCTTAGATCCATCTCGATTCACGGCTTTGCCACATTCTCGTGAGTCACTAACCCGGGGCAGAAGGGGCACCTGGGGCAGAAGGCGCGTCCCACTAGAGGAGACTCATGACTTCTAGACATGCAATGCCCCCTGCAGGGGGATCCACTTCTTCCGGTTGGCCCTGGCACCAAGCCCTTAAAGCAACATCGTTCGATGGCACGCACGCGAAGTCTATGACGTTCAAGATGTGGTCGCCACAGCATCGCGTCGTTCCTCCAACTACGTGTGCAGAAGAACTCTGCAAAAATAATGCGCCTTTCACTGACTACATGATTTGCAATAACGATGCTCAGCGCTGTTGCGCGAGACAGCAACAGCAGTTGGCCAGGCGCTGCTGATGTGTCGCGTAGATGATCTGGGCAGAAAGCAGCGCTAAATGGTAAAACAAAAATATGTCGCGCCATTCACCCCAATCCAGCGACCCTCCATCCGTCGTGTTCATTAAGGGGCAACTATCCGAGATAGGCATGACATGCTACTTGTATGTGAGGCAGAAGTGGGGCGTCTGGCCAAGGTTAACAGAGGGATATAGAGGGAGTAAATACCGGTTTGCCTCAGGCATCAACACCTGCTGCTAGCAGCTGCTGGGTTGTTTTACTAACGATGATAACAGGCCAGTGATGATGATGATGATGTTCGCTTGCTGTTGATCAACTGGATGGACATATGTCGAAACCAGCTCCTCGATAATTAATATTCGTCGACCTTAATTGTCGACCATTCAGGCTACAAATTCAGATTGCCACGAAAACTGTTGTTTCCTATCTGTGTGGTGTGGCGAGTGTCTCTAGACATGGCAAAGTTGAAGGTGGTACTATTGGGGAGGGTAGAGTAGTGTATGGAGGTTAGATTCTATCGATCTAGTGTTTTATGCGATGGCTGCTATTGAGAGAAAGAAACACTGTCCATATGAGACTTTTCTGGTAGAGTAGGGCATCTTGGATGCCTACGGCGCGTTCGGGGCCCGTGAAGCCATGCACGGTCGGCCCGTCAAGTCGGCCCATGCATATCGATGAGAGATGGAAGACCATCTTGTCCATAATTCAAGATCGTTCATCCCATACGTCCAACGGCCGGGGGGCATCAGGAGGATCCAAAGAGAGCCGATCAGAAGCCGGGATGAAAGCCAGGACGTGGTCAACGCTACTCAAGAACCCTAAGTCGTTTCAAGATTTCCCGGCAGACAGCTTTTATGCGGCCAGTGCAATACCACATGCTTTTGGGGGTCGACTGACCGTTTTCTAATCGTAGAGTTAATTGACTATTTTCACCCACACCAGTTAACTGTCTACTTTCTACCTCTATCTCAACCGCTAGCGTGCGCCCAAGATCCAGTATTTGGAAATGTGGTCACCAAGACAGCCAAGAAAAAAGCTCTCCACAACGCTGGCGATTGTTGTACTTGGTTGGTTAAGTTGCTTAGCTGGTCGTCTGTTTGAGTCTTGTGAGTAACATACACCCGTTTTTGTCACAAAACTGGTTGAAGCGAGAAGCACTTTTAACCTTCAAATACGAAAAGCCTCCAAAACGCTCGGTCTAGGGTAACCGGCTGAAACCTTCACGACATAGAGTTCCTCATATCTGTTTTATGTTATTAGTGTAAGATCCAAACGATATTGTAGTTGAGCGTTCTCCAGTAACGTGTGTTTTGTTTTCTTGTTAATGTAATGCGAAAAACAGTGCCAAGTTGAAAAGCGAAAATTGACCCCAAATAATTTAGGTCCCGCAATGGAGCTGGGAAAATCGAAGTAGCCTTTTTTTTTCTCGCTTGCAAAGTAACGAGGTTGGTCATCAGTAAACGAAAACTTGACGTGTCATTCGCATCAACGAAGGCCAAAGGAGGAGAAAAGGGTAATAAAATAGTTCAGTTTGATTCGGACACGAAACCGGAAGAAATACAGAAAAAAACGAAAATGAAAGCACAGATAGAAAAGTATAATGGAAAAATTACTGTGTCGTGCCCCGGTGTGTTTTGATGCGGTTTACTGCGACTGAATACGAAACAGGCCAAAAACTCAGGCGGAAATCGGGTGCGTCTGGCTGATCATGCTTGAGCTGTCTGCCATACCACAGACTGATCATGGGTTGTCGCACCAAATTCTGAGTGCAGCTATTCGAAGACAGCCGATCTGCCAAACGCAGCCAGCGTTCGACCCTCGCAAGTTTACGCTGGCTTGTGACGAACGCCTGAGTATCGGCCAACCTGACGTTACGTCACTTCCCACTGGGCCAGGTTGATACGGAAGTGTCTGACGCAGACGGACGAGCCAACCGACAAAATAACGTCACAAAGAACCAGTGAACGGATTGACGCGGACTCTGCTAGGCGTTACGTATCTTAGCGAGATCGGCATCCCGCAAAGTTTTGGCCCTCAGGCATGAAAAAGTCGCAATGCGGAGTTCAACGGTAGACAAAAAATGAGACAGTGAGATCGATTTGTACATATTAAGTGTTTCGTAATTTTACCCATAGGGATACTTAGGAATTGCTAATTAGTGACTGATATTTCCCAGATTCGGAAGAATACTTGGAACTTTCTTTGTCTCTTTTTTCCAGTCGGTAGGGACTGCTCGAAGTAACTCTCACGGACTTTTTCCAATTCCGTTAGCCCGAGTGAGTTTTTTTCCTTCCTCAGCAAATTACTCCATTTTAACATGAACAGGCACAATTTTCATGATTTGCTGCTCTATAGGTGCTCGATTACTTGCGGCCTCCTGAGCGATTTCATCGTCAACCAATTCCGTCGTTCTAGAGTAGTTCCCATTTTGCGGCATTATTTTTTTGGCTCCGTTGACGAGTGCCGCCGAAACGCCACAATGATTGTTCCTAAACTGACAGCGTCACCAGCGTCGTACAACAGCTCAGGACAACGCTTAGCTGATACGATATCATATTGGCTATTCGGGTGTCGTATACCATCAGCGTCTGTGGACAAACAACGAAAGACGTTGACTTAGCCTTCAATCACCCGGGGCACAGTAGAGTGTCAGTTCCGGTGTAGTTTGTGTGCCATACTTCCGGGTAGACTCACACGCACACACACACACACACACACACCTACATACATACTAGTGTAATCCGCTGCTAAATGCAGGGTAGGCATTACTGGTCGTCGTAGATCACAGACCTCGGTACCGACCACCGGGGGCGGAAGAGGTTCGCTGTCCGATCGGCCGACAACACATAAATATTTAGAGACACTTAATCCTGATGACCGCGTTACGGACTGATACAGCGGAGGAAACCCGGTCCTCAAGACGAAACAGCTAAACGTAATTGCGTCTGTGGGTATATGGACACAATGCTATGCTAATGTATTGGCTTTAGGAGTACTCCAATATTTGCTCAGGAGCATACAATGTGGACATGGCCGCACAAGATACATGCACGCATGGCAACATATACATATATATATATATGTATGTATACGAGACAGATTTAGTGTTGAGACTCGTTTGCACTCAATATTTACTAGTCCAGGCTACGCGTCGCGAACTCTATGCGTGCCTCACTAGAAAAGACGTGATTTATTTTTTGTTGTCCGGTAGAACGGCGTAAAGGAAAGCCAAGTATATTTCGTTATCCCCGGAACCAGTTTTCAGTCGGATACGTTTGGTAACACATTCAACACAATCTAAACGAGCTAGTTATTATGCGAGTGTGTAATATGTTGTCTATCGTTAAGGTGAACATATAAACACCAACAGCGGACAAAGTCCGACCGAGCAAGTTCGACACTCTGTCACTTTATTGCATCGAAACAAAACACTGAAGACGTATGCTTTGCAATCCACAAGCTGTTACTGTTCGCAGACCCCAATTGAGCATAGTCCATTTGCTGCGCTAGCGTGCCAGGTAACAGGTAGGGCTTCTTTTGTCGTCCCAGGAGTAACTTTGGTTAGAAAGACAGGCAGAGTTGCATATAGAAAGTGAGGCGCGGTCCCAAGGGACGGCGAGTACGGCCGCTATCATCGTCTAGTGCCATCTAGCAACAATAATCCACGATGTGTATGCATTTTGCCCCAGGGAAGTGCTTAAGGATGCGACACGCATCAAATCCTCGCCTTGCAGCGTCACCGTCAAAGAGATGGGCGGGGGTAGAACGTATTCTGCCATACTTACCTCGCTCACTTTGTTGCTACGATCCGAAAAAGAGAGAAAAAAAGGCACACACTCGCCCCATAACGTACTGTTGTAAGAATGTCGCCATCTTGAATAAACGTCTTTACGAATTCTGTATGAGCCAACGCGTTTGCCCAAGGTCCGTCCGTCCGGCTACTGTTGGCCTTGACTAGGAGGGAGTATTCTGACAGTCGTGACTGGCACTGAGCGTCGCTGAGATCGAAGGCATTGCCGAATACTGTTCACTCATGAACTCGAATAGCCACAAAAGGTATTGGCGAAAATTGAAAAGTTCGAAAATCTCGATAGCATGCAACTTTTTGAAAGTTCTTGAGCCTATCTGGATTACTCGATCCTACTCGCTACGAGAATGTAATGTCATGCCAGGCTCTCGTATGGTATTTTGCATCGGCATCATGACGAAAACTAATTGGAAACACGTGTTAGCCGGCCTGAGCAAGAAATATCCGGAAAAAAATCTGGAAAAATCATTTCAATTTGACACGTTAAGATAAGAACAAAATAATTTATCGATTTCACTTCCTGTTAATCCTCCGGGCTAGCCGAAAAAATATCGATTGTTATTTCCTTGTTACTATTTGCCCCTGGGAATCTACGTCGAAGCCACCGACAACATCAGCTTCTGATGGCCTTTAAAAACGTTGCATTGAAGAACTAATACAGGTATTAGGTATGCGGTAAGCATTTTCCTCAAGTGTAAAATGAGGAAGGCAGTTTCGTGATGGTTTCGAGGAGGCACGTGGTTCTGGTTGTCTCCCTCGAGAAATCACAGCAAACCTCATCCCCTTCGGGTAAGTGAGCGCAGGCGGAACAAGCAGATCTCCAGCAGAGAGGGAAAGTCTAACCCACGTCACACTTAACCCTAACCGGATCCCCAACTGACAGCAAACACCCCATTCGTGAACCCGCTCTTCGCGCTAATTCTGCGACTGTGATTTTTCACAGCCACTCGCATCGTCACAGCGTCTCCTCCCAATGTATAACGCTATGCAACCACCGACACATGCCCACCACTGCCAGTGCTCCCATAGACGTCTAGACGTTTGCTCGCTTTCATAACCAGATTTCGTATTTCGTCGAATTTTTTAAGTCATATAGGCGAACGAGCATCCATAGCGGAAGTTTTAAATTGTGCTACGTGTATCATCCTGCTCTGACGCTTATATAACGGCAAAGTATGTTAGTATGAAGGAAAATTTGTCGACGCGCAGCCTAATCACCGTTATAGCAGCAGCTACCAGCTGTGTCGGACTAGCACTATTTGCCATACACACAAAACGAAAGCATCGTTATCATCATAAAAAGCCAATTTCCAGTAGGGTTTGTTACGCTGACCTTGTAATAAAATGTTGCGCTTGACTAAATCTTGATTAATTTATAAGTTTACTATAAACTATGCTCGCAGGAATTTCATTTGTAAATCGTTGTTCAGTGGTCGTTTGAGGTTGGACACTTAGCTTACATTGATCTAATAATGACGTGCGGCAACAGTGTTAGCACTATGAACAGTGTAACGCACAATTGCTACAAAAATCGTCTTATGTTTTCAGTATATCCAACAGGAAAGCATTGTTAACACTCCGTCGTCGTTCAGTGTGAGCGAGTGGTGAACTATTAGGACTGCTCTCCGCATGGTCTTTTGAGACACCGGACGCGTGTGAGTGGATATGTAGGATTGCCTTTCAGGGTGGAGACGACCAGCGTTGCCTTCGGGCTAATGGCTGCGCCCAGCCTTCGGTGACCCCCGGCTCAAACATAGCCGACCCTTCGAGAGCCGAGCTAGGGTTAGGGGCGTGCCTTGCTAATCAGTCAGACTTGATCAAAACGGTCATTTACAACAACGGGTACAGCGATCCGCGGGATTTGCCCACCATGGCCGAGCTACGAGCAAGCAGAGTTGGCCCACCTCAGACCCAAGCCATAATGTCTAGTGCGTTCCCCAGACCCAATGGCCTCCTGGGGCAGGGGCAAACATCGTGCATGGCCCTGATTTAAACTTTCATCTGGACAGCCGCGAAACCAATACCGAAAGCATAGATCGGCCAGTCTGAGCGGCTCAGAGTCGGCCTGCATGTCATGGATACCAGCATAATGGACGGACGGACAGTAGTCCCGAGGGTGGGAGTTTGTCAACGGGGTGATGTGGATGGAGGGGCCTTTCCTTGAAGTGGACCCTTTACTAGAGCTTCGTCGCAAAGAGATGCTGTGTACGAACTGGAGGCATACCCGTCGATTTCGGCGAAGTTGCGAGTATTCATAGCGTCCGGGAAAGGTCTGGCGCCTGCCGAAATGAGACAGACCTGCGCGTGTTAAATGTCTGCCACAACAGGCGTTAAAATATCTCGCAAGTGCAAGCCGAACCACCGTAGCCCCACCGGCACACTGCGCCCGTGCGGAACTCTGACAAGAAGTCGATACTTTCTCCACCTCACCTCGATGGCCATCCTTGTGACTAGCTGGTTTTCCTTGCGAGGAAAAGGTGGTACCGTGGAATTTACCGGCTGTGACCCCGCCGTGTGTGCCGGCGCGCGAAACCGAGCCCAGGGTACCGGCTTAGTCAGGCGTGTTGAGCGGTAAGCAAGGGAAAAGGCCTTTTTCCGCGTTTCGATAAAATATGAAAAATATGTTTTTCTCTTCTTGCCTTTCTCTTAGAGAAAAAAAGCAAGACAGCTGAAGCTGCTACTCTAAGCTTCGCTGATGCTGCTAGGTCAAGTTTTCGTGTCATAACATTATGTGGAAGAAGGGAAGCATGCGCGCCGTTGCCAATGGGCTAAAGCTTGAAGCTTGTGAGCGAGCTAGAGAATTCATATTACGGAGGAACGAACGCAACGCTTCCGAGTTCAAGGTGGAAGCATCTGGTGGCAACTGCGCAGCTTCATCAAGCGAAGGTGAAGAAAATTTACGCATTACGACCAATGGGGCTAGCAGAGTAGTTGCGAATGGCAATAGGGACTTCAGGAAAGACTAAGGCCCGAGGAACGGATGCAGTTTTTTTTTGAGGTTCTGTCAATAAAGAGGCCATACATACGGTAATATAGCGACGCAAAGCAGTAGCTAAGGTAGACGCCATGGATGACCCCTAGCGCTAGTTGTTAGCTTACCACCTACCTTGGAACCGATGAATTAACTAAATAGTTGAATTCGTCTGAGCAATGCTGATGAAATCTATATTTTTCTCTATCTACCTAAACTCGTCTATGACCCAACGCCTACGCGATGTCACGGTACTGTGTCGACATGAGGTCGTTCGTTACCGGGTACACAGCAAGGAGAGAGAGAGAGGGAAAGGGGAGAGGAAGACAACGTGACCTCAGAGAAATCAATCATTGTCGGTAGTCGTTGGTCTATCAAGGGAACATTGATGAGGCTTACCTCGAAACAACCATTACACGTAGATTGCTGTGTAGAATAGCAGCGACACGTCGTGCACAAATTAATGCATTAGTGCTTGCCACAGGGCGTTCAACCGCGTAACCGACGAAGACGAGCGACAAGCAATTAGTTATCTTATCTGAGAGTAATCAAGTCTCGACTACCCTCTGACTTAGTGAGACCGCTGTGCATGCTGCTTTCTGCGTCCCATTGCTTGTACACGAGCCCTTATCTCGGCGTTGTGCCCGTGCTAGCAGCTGTCACCGTGCCATTACGAACAAACAGTTGTCAGTACCAGGTTTGCAATATGAATCTCCCACCACATACGTTCTAATGTTGGTAAATCTCACAGTTGGTAAATGATTTTGCTAATCAACTACGCCCCGGAGGCGAATGCATAGATGATGAGGAAGAATGCCACATAATACTGGCTATTTTTAACTCAAATGATGAAAATATATTTGTTGTATTGCAAAGTCATCTGTGATAGTATATTCGTGATCGTACTCGTTAATGAATTAATACCTAAGTAATATACAGACCATATATATATATATATATATATATATATATAGAGCAAGACAATCGGTCTGAAAGGCACTTGAAAATGCTCTAAAAATTCACATGAATTAAATTTCGAAATTAATTTTGAGCAGACATAACCCTTAAAAAATTACTTGCGAGCGTTTCTTTGTAAAAACTATTCTTGGTCATGTTGGCTTACTTAGTTCACGATTGAGCTACCTCGAGCTGCGTATCAACACATTATATGAAGGCTACACACATTTTTATTTTCCCGAAAAAAATATATACAGAAAGGTTCAATTAGGGTATTGCCCCTGAAGCAGCATGAGATCAGGTCACGAGTGGTCGTGATACGCCTACTTGGGTAGCTGAAGTCAGAAAATGGGTTCCCTGTCCCCTATCCAGCCTCCCATTCTCTAAGCTGAGGCGGTAAAACGGGAACCCCGAGGTAGAAAGGGCGGAGGTATGATCGGCTGTACGACCCATGTGAGTGAACTTCATCTCGTGAGCTCTGGTGTAGACTTGTAGTACCTCCCAGCCCACCCCAAAACTTATATTCTGTTCACCCTCGGGGGGACCCGATTGTGCTCTGAGGGATGCTGTATATATATATAATCGGATACATCACAGGGTGGTCACTGTATTAGCGCTAAAATGTACAAGTACGGCTTAGAAATATATGACAACATAGTATATGAGGAACACATCCCTTTTCCTCGCAGGAATACTATTACAAGAGACACTTTGTGTTTCTTCTAATAGTTCTACTTGGAATAGACTTCTTCAAATTAATGTTTTATCGATATAAGGTTGACATTCTATAACACCGAGCAACAACGGGCATCGTACGGAAGGAAGTGACCCTTGTCTAGCCAATTTTATTCTGCTATTATTTTATTCTCTCAATTTTATTCTGTGACATGAAAATATGTATGCGACATTTTCTTGTAGTGGATTATCATAACAAACTACGACACTGTTGGCTTAGCAAAAAAATCCGTGCCGAACACTAACCCATATCAGGTTCAAATGATTCCAATCACGTTGCGTAACTTTTAGCACAAATCTTATTTGGACCGACGTTGATCTACGTTTACTCGTCTACTGACATTGGCAATTCAATGTCAGTTTGCGGAGAAATCTCTCAGGCGAGCATTCTGCTCGAAAATTTTGACTGGCAAACGCACAACTCACCAAATGCGTAGAACACCTAACGAAGACGTATGGTAGACATATCTCAGAAAGGCCGTGTACTTCGGACGAAACCCAGTAAATTTCGGTTTATGTGCAATGGGTAATTATCGGACACCGACAGCTGTTAATTGGCAGTTATTAGACCGTATTTGCTAAAAATAGCATCCCCAAGATGCTTAGAGATGAGGTGAAGTTCTCAACGTGAAGCACCCACTCCCGGTGGTGCATCCTGCAATCAGTCAAGATCTGTTTGAGTTTCTTTTGCTGAGCACCATTGAAGGATTACCGATGGCTGCATCAAACTTACTCACTTCGTCAGCTTTGTCAGTCGGAAGCGGATGTAGGTGGTCTTGGCCATTGGACAAGTTGGTCTCTTTCGCGTTCTCCTTTCTCAATCAGGCGTACCGCAGCCACAGAATAGCGTCCAGCGACACCTTAACATACCCTGCCTGCTCTGTACCGTCAGGTCAGCCCCCGGCAAGGTGCCAAAGCCATTGCCATACACAATGGTGGTGTTCCATACAACATGGACATCTTATCAATCAGGGTTTCGACACCCCGACGCTAAACACGTCCGCCCCTAAATCCACCTCAGTTCCAGACGCCCCGGGCCCACACAAAGGGAAGAGCGCCCTGCGTTTCGTTTAACCAGTCTGCTCTGAACGAAAGCCCAAAGAGTAAACGTGGAAAAAGAGAGCCATGGCCTGACAGAGGAAGGTGGCATTTCGGGGGCAGGTGGACAGGTTCAAATTAATTGGTCACTTTCCCCTTTCTCTCTTCTTTGCCAACTTCACCCTGCTCGCTCCTCGTGGGCGCGAACGGCGGCAAGAGTCTGTTGGTATCTGGCGGGACGGCCGCTGAGGTTGTCAAGAAAGCCGTACGCGGATAGGGTAGACTTTTCCGTGACTCTTTTCGATCGAAGAAGGTTTGTAAGACGTCGGGTAACATCTTCAATGCAACTTTTTTGCCCTCTTACCTGTGAAAATAAAACGGGTCGTTCGTGACTGTTTGTTCTCTCCCGCTCATTTATTTTTCCTCTTACTATCTTGACATTTTATTGACTTCTCAAGTAAGCTAGCTTTTGAATTTTGTTGTAAATATAATGTACCTAGTTCAGGTCGCTGTCAGGGAATGGTACCGCACTGACCTTTTGGTCGATGTGGTTCAGCGTCCTTTAGCCTTCCGATGTGCTCAAGCCCCCCTTGGGCGTGTATTATTTCTAGGCATTGCATCTGTACAAGCACAGTCTATCCAACGTGTAGTAAGTAGCTGTCTTATTTCTACTGGGTTATTGGTATCTCTCAGGGTTAATATTTAATCACTGTGCTGGAGCGTTCGTGGGATGGCCAGTACGGATCTAGGCGAGCTGACAGGTAAAGTTGAACCCGACTGGTGTTCTCAGGAGATCTTTGGCCGACGAATGAGAAATGAATAACTGAATCTTACGCGCACGGTTGCATT
>MNPL01009603.1:0-20603 GCA_002081605.1 Tropilaelaps mercedesae | reverse complement strand
ATATTATTATTATTATTATTATTATTATTATTATTATTATTAAGTCAGATGCGACTCTTATTTTGTTACTTTATGTTCATTGCACTAAATTCTGTGATTGTATGCACTCATTGATACCCTGCTCGTTAGAAAGTCTATGGACATGCACGCACGCGGTCTGCACATGCTTCACATGGCCCTTTCACTTGTAGATCAACTAGTACTTAACGTGTAAATACACTGATGTGACGAAGAATGACAGCAACACAAATATACGAGATCTGTCTATAATTTGATGAGTTGTTATTCTCACTGCCGGTACTAATCGATGTGGTAGTACGATAAAATATGGACGAGATGTGTTGTTAACAAAGATGTTCACCCTATTAGAACCACCAAGAAACACTCGTAAATTTCAGTAGGTTCTTCTCAGTTGAGACCGGCTCTGGGAGGAAAATGGTAGTGGTAACTCAACCATCGTTTTCCTGCTCTCCCGCCAAATAAATAATATAGTACTCGAAATAATATGGCTTTATCTCAGGCATGCTTACTAACTGGTGCTTGTCAAGGATGATCTAGTGACATTGCACGCATTGCACGTGCCAGTTCGGGGCAAGCGGGTGGCAAACCTGGAGCAAAAGTGGCAGTATAAACTAAACAAAAAAAACCAGATATAATCGCTTATGCAAACCTACCTGAGCATGTGGTGTGATGCTATCGACATAGTTTCCGTTGTATGGCCCGTGCTACGATAGAATTTACGACGTAAGTCGTAAATAGAATCGATTCCAATTGTTCAACCGCTGATTTGCGTTACTCCTGGAAACCTGCTGACCATGATGCGGATTGGATTGTGATTTCAGTGCGGCCTCGCCATCGAAGGTCACCCCTATCTGAGGAACGTTGTTCGACGTGGTAACAATGAGAAATTTGTATAACGCCAGCGACCGTCAAACAGCCGACCCGAGCACACGAGTGAACACACGGGCTGGGTTCGAGCTGATTGAACCCGGGACTAGGTGTCAAGCATGCTCACCTATAACTAGCACTGTTCTATTTGACGATCAGACGCTGCGCAAAGACCAGTTACCACGTCCTCCAGAACCAAGGGTGGCGGATGTGCACCTCATTATTACTGAAGTCGCTCGTCGGGTGGATCAATTACTCATAGCTGTAAGGATATTGCCCTAGGCTAACAGACGAAGGACAAGTCGAAATAATCCCATAAAGTTATATGTGGAAGCTTTCCCTAGAAGGTGATAACGCCCCAGAAATGACATGTTTTCTTCTTCGCGCGGACTGAAGATGATTGCCAATAATCTAGTTGTCCACTTCCCGCCGCTTCTATGAAAGCTATTTTTGTTGAAGCATTTGTACCCTATTCATATATGCATGTAGGTTCGCGTTGTTTTTTTGGCCAAGTAGGTAATTTGTGTTATGCTGCATAAAACGACGTTATACGTCAATTAGGCGTCGTCGTACCATTGTACCTTGTAAGATGGATGAAAAAATGAGATTCAGTTGTGTCTGTAATAAAATATTGTCGAATACTTAAGTGATTTGGTGAGTTGTTAGAAATATAATGTCAACATGACAATTTACGCGCTCAAACTTAATGAGGTAGCGCTAAGTGACTTAATTTCCGAAAAATCCGTATGACCCGACCAATGTTCCCTTCATCTTATTATTCCATTTAGCTTTAATGTTAACTTAACAGCGACACAAATATTTCAAGCTAGTTACCTCGGTATTTAAATTCTGTACCCTTTGGGCATTTGCGAAATGCAAGTAACAGTTTATTAATATGTAAGTACCTATGGAAATTTTAATTACCTAACAATTAACTAACTTTAATTAACTAACTAATTAATTAGCAATATTAAAGACTTTGCCTTATTTCTGCAATTATGAGGCGCTGTCTATTAAAATCAATATTTCATTAGCACTGGGCGCACTACCCATCCCGGGATATCGTTTCCAATATCTTCGACAGCTGATCCAATTACTTGCCATTGATGGATAATGGCTGGATGGATACATTGCAATGGCCAAAAATGAAATTCCGCACGTGTTGCTAACTTGCGTAAGAGGTTGCACTTTGATTGTAATTATCTAGAAGCCTGGCATTTATGCCACATGTAACCTTTCAAACTTTGTCTTCTGAGGTTGATTTGACTTTGTGAAGTAAGAGCTAGAAGTGATGGTTGCAAAGAAAGTTTCACTTTTCAGTCTATTGTAGCAGAAGTCTACTGTAGTTTATTCCGGCCTATTGTCATCATACCGGTGATATATAGGAAAATTGTTCGGGAGTTTCATTGCTTTGTACATAAAACCTAAATCGAGCGATTTAATGCTTCGAGAATTCGACGAACTGCATGAGTGATTCTTTAAGGCTGTAAGTGCACGGATTTGCAGCCAGCTGGTAGCACAGAAAAAGTAACAGTACTGCAAATCCCTTACCAAAAACAAATGTTGACTTTTATTTAATCGTTCGAAATTATGAATCAAGATAACCTATTTCACTCGTATGAAAATATGGCATCGTAGTGGATGACAGTTACGATAACGTTAATAGGTTTTTATTGAATCAAAACAGCTCGAAAAAAGAGAAAAAACATAGTTGGAAAAGTTTTACACGTGAAAAAGTTTAATGCCCTCATCTCTCCTTTTATCTGGACGATTAATTCGCAATTTAAAGCAGCTTTAGATGGTCAGTGCACTGATCGATGACTGCACTCGGTCCAGGTCCGACACTTAAAACGGTTCTCGTCCGTGGGCTAAGCTGAGTTAGTCCTGCATCGCGCACGATTTCTGTGACCAACCCGAGCCTGGATGCTTTTGCAGCGATTTTTAGCATTTCTTCTTCGGACTCCACTTTGACAACGACTTTCGCCTGTCCCGTGACCACCCACCGCTGTAGAGTAGATGGTTGAACCTGAATGGAAACAAGCATACACGTAGCCTGAAAAGTCTGCGTTACGGTCGTCCGATGGGCAGGACTGCGTGCCTCTCGGACTGTTTGCTGTCCGCTGTGTCCGCCTAGCATATCGCTACGAGATGTACTCCACGTGGTAACAGCTTAAATCTATTTTACTGAGATACATTAATTATAAACGATCATTGTGGAGCGAATTTAGAACCGGTCAAAGGGAATATTAAAGAAAAATCAATGGGTTTAGCTAGCGACTTTCGTGAAAGCTTATTCGCTTCGTGCTTCAATTTGATTCCTCTGTGTTGTTTTTAAGGTCTAATGACCTTCAAAGGTATCGGCAGGTAAATCAAAATGTATCGTTTTTGTCGTAGAAGAAAAGTTTTCAACAGCAGTGTTACAGAATTGATGCTATAATGCAATTTAGAGGAGAAACGCCTACCTTCTTACTCTCCCTATAGGCTAGGATGGCTGCATGCGCACATTGTGCAGCAATTTTTCCCTTCTGCATCTTGCAATCCCCACGTACAACGAGAACCATCTTGGTCTTTCCCCATATGGTCTTATAACCTGAAACAAAAGTCCATGTGAAGAAATCAAGCTTCTTTACAATCGTTCTTAAATACTTTTTTGATATGATGTTGTCTTATTTATCGAATTACGTAGTGCCGCTTTATTCGTCAATTAATGTAACTCTCATTCAAACCTAGATAAATAAAGCATAGTAAATTTTGTTACAAGAAAAATAACCCAAAATGGCTATACGGAAACTTGGATATATATTGATTGACATCGCCCTTGTAGCAATGATCTTTTTCGACAACGTCCATATGTCTCCTTTGTTCACGGTTTGTGCTGTGCTTTGTGCGCCTATTTTTAAGCCTTTCTGAATTTATATCTGCATTTAAAAATGGTTTATACTTTAGTCATCTATTTGCAAGGCTAGTAAACGGGTGTGCTTGAATTGATTATTATTAACAGTATATCTACTGTGGCGTGACGCAAACAAACGGTTTTTCGAACACAATGCGCACTAACAATGTGTCCTTTCATGTCGATCCGGTCATATAGAAGCTTGTGTTCCTCTCGGTCGTTAAGGAAAGAATGAGTATCAATCTAAAAAGCGCTTGCTGTCAAAACATAGGGTTTAAGCTGTGTGGACCATCTTACAGCCGGTGCACCGTTTTGGATGAACAATAAGCCAATACTCAACCCACTGCTCCGTCCCTAAATGTTCTTATTACGTAAGTGTGAATTAATATTTGGCAGCCAAGCCTTAGCAACTGTCCGTGGCTATGAAGGGACCATAAAGGCTCGTTTGGTTGACCTAGCATGATTCATTAGAATTCGCTCGGGAGTCAGCGTCATTAGAAATTTTCGTTGTATAGAGTCGTCACAAACCACCCGACAAACAGTCAATACAACCACTTACCGGTGTCAATGAATTGTGGTCCGAAAGGCACAAAACGAATTATTGTAGTAAATACATCTGGATTGACGAAAAAAAGGCCTAGGGCGACACAACACCCCACACCGGTGCTCAATCCTTTCCAGAACGCTGGCTCATACCATATCGCCATTCTGCACAACGGAGTATAGCAAAGCAATACGTATGTTACTTATAGAACAACGAACAAACCCATTACTAAAAAATCGATTTTCACCGTCTGCGCAATTGAATAGCATGTTTTGTCCCTTTCGATGAAGTGTCATGTGAGCGGTATGCATAGAGATCAAATACACGCTGAGGTCGCTTACGATCTCGTGCCTACGGAACTACACTGTAACGCTGAACTATAACGGCGCGCCATTCATTTGTTTAAAATAATCGCGACTTTAGACGCAAGATATTCTCAATATTGATGAAACATACCTCACCGTTGACGTTTTTACACTGAGGCGTACCAACGCAACTCAGCCAGTCTACGGCTAATAATGATGTAAATCTCGTTTCCGGTTCAAGTGAGGTAGTCGCCAAGCGTCGCGTGCCTTGGAAAACCTGTTTTTCTGCATTCTATGCGGAATTCACCACCGCGATCCTTTTATTGTGGTATGGCTGTGCATTCTACTAAAATCGATGGAGGCGGCCATTTTGAAGCAAGAACGACGCTAATGGTGGTCGCCATGTTAAAACTGATTGCTTGGTGTCGCAGTGTGGCCACGACGATCTAGGCCCACAAGCTCAATTTTACACCTCAGCTCTGCAAATGTTTCTACTGACAGATGCCTGACAGGAGGGCAGAGAGGATCCCGTGGTACGAAATGGGAACTGTAACCCATAAATGCTCGGATAGTTCTTGTTATAGTGAGAAGCGATGCGCGAAGGATTTGCGCGGGCTGCAACACTGTGAACTTTTCGGAACGATTTTTTAGCTTGAGTTCGTCCGCCATTTGTTTGTGGTTGTGGTGGCAACACACTGAACGGGCCGGGTCCAGGCAAATTGACTCTTTTTTCTCGTCTGCTGCGGCGCGCATAGTTGATTCCGTCAGACGTGAGCGGGTTTTTGTATGGTTTTCCATCTTAAATATCGGTACGTCCTTTTCGATTCGTGTATGTGTGTCTCTCCATGAGGTTATCGTCTACGAGCGGAACAACTGAACTCTGTCATTGGCCGATTGCCGTGGATATGCCATCGTCTCGTTCCTTCTTCGGCCGACATAAATGGCTGACAATTGTGGCAGCTATTGTCCCCTGCGGAGAACCGCGATGTGAGGAAGATTATCCCAGCGCGCCGGCGAGGGCGCTGCGATCAGTCACGGCTGTGCAAGCCGAAGGATGTTCACGACGGTAGAAATATTTACGGGGCCAGCTGAACCTGCGGTAGCGGTGTGGCCAGCAGGCTTGCACTGACGGTGAAGGCAGTGGCGGTGGTGGTGGCGGCTACAAAGCAGCGTGGCAGCAAACTGCAAGCACGGTCACGAGCACAGCCATTCATTATCAGTAACGGCCAATCCACCAACGGCAGGCAGGCAGGCAGGCAGGGTGAATTACCTGGCTGCTCTACTACGAGGGAGGGAAGAACCGCTCCTTCCTCAGTGGAGGCCATCGAGACCTGCGCATATTGGGGGCCGACGGGGCGAAAACACAACACACCGCCGACAAGAGGCTAGCCATCGTCTCGTCCCAAATACACACGACGAGCCTGACGCCGCTGACGGCAGAGGAAAGCTCTCATGTACTCCAGCGACCCACTGCGATCAGCAAATCGACGGAATAGATGACAACCGCCCCCAAATCCCACCTTCTTTGCTCTTCCCCAGGTGAAAGACAACAAAAGCAGCAAGAACAACAACTGCCCGGTCGAGGCTGAAGCAACTCCGAGTACGTTTCTAACCTATCAAGAAGTTGTTTGCAAAACAGTCGGTAGTTGTGCGCTGAAGAGCTTGAGATGGTGTGCGATACCCATGTAGGAAAGGGGGTGGCATAAACGCTGAAGACAAGGGGCATAAGAAGAACAGCCAGGGACAGTAAGACGTGTGGCTATGCAGTGTAGACTGGTGGAACCTAGTTCGTCCTATCATATTTTTCGTAGAGTGCGCGTAAACACGGGTTTCCCTTTCACTCCCATTCCTCTCGGTGGATCGAGTGTCGGTGTGAGAACGAGAGAGAGAGGGAGACAGATTAATGCTGTTAAGAGAGCTGTGTAGTGTCTGTCCGTTTTGAGAGTTTCCGTTTGTAGCTGGTCTGCGGTGGACGGCTGTTGCTGCTGCTCATCTTCCACTGGTGCTTGTCATTGTTTTTGTCCCATATTGCCGTCGATTATCACAGAAAAATAGTGATTGCCGCTCTAATAAGCCTCTGAATCTGTAAGATATCTTGAGGGATGTTCATGGCTTTAGCGAAGTGTCGCTAATAAAATCTAAAGTGGAGAAGGGAGAGACAAGACTAGAAAAAACCACGGAGAAGCTGTTGCTTGATCGATCTTCGGTCTGTCGTTTGTGAGTGCTTGGGTAACAGGTTCAACGGTGCAAGTTTAACGTGTTAAATACTGTGGAATACCATGCGTAGCGTGCGATGCCGCCGGTTATCTGGGGAGACGTGAGGTGTAAGTAGAATTCCATCATCACTGCTTGCTACGGTCTGCCACTCGTCTGGGGATGCTAGTCAAGGAACTTTTTCTAGAATTACGTACGGATATTGCAGATCGGCGTTTCCCGGTCCGCTTTACTTAACAGGCAGGAGGGAAAGGATTAGATAGCTTATTGAGATTCTAGCAAGCTCAATTCAAGAATCGCTGCTGCACAATCGGCCATCGACAATTCTGGTTATCGGGTCTCTTATGTTCTCAAGAAATTAATTGATGTCTATCTCTTTCGAACGCCAGTTATTCACCGGCTGGCACTAGATTAAACCTGTATTTTCTTTGGGTTTATTAAAGATAGAAGTGGCGCTAGGAAGTGTAGACAGCATTTCCTTTTCAACTACTCTGTCCTGAATAGCTGCACAGATCCATTAAATGTGATTACCGAGAAGCACCACAAAGTACTCTATTTTACCCTGCCGCCATATAAATGAGCTAAGAATAGACATAAATACATATTTTATTAACAATATGTGTATGAATATATATACATATAAAGTTAAGTTCTGTGGCTTATTATGGGCCGATCTTTGCTATAAAATCTTATTTTTCTACTGCTAACGATGCTTTTGCAATTAACTTCTAATTCTTTCTTTTATTCGTTAATTCGTAACTATACATATTTAGCCAACGTTCTGCAAATACACTCTATATGGGGACAAAGAAAGTTTTGCTTTGTTTTGTGTGCTGGCTGTCGCGCAATCGATAGGAAACTAAGTTAGTTGATTTACAGCAACCTTAAAGAGGCAAATCGAGAAGTGTATATCTTATGATAAGTCGTTATAATAATAACAGTAATAATAATGGTTTTATTATCATTAAACTGTCCTTAAAATTCATCGAGGATTCATGCAATACCTAAATGTTGCCCTGGTTTAAAAGTGTTATACAAAAATAATTGGGTCAATTCGTGCATGTTGCCGAGATTAATTTGGTCTTTATTTGATTAAACCAGATTGATGCATTACAGGTACCACTCCATGTGCCGGGTTAGACTAAGCTTTTACTTTCCTTCTTAAAGCGCAGATATACAACTGACTTTCAAACTTGTCATTTTCGTGCGCCTGTTCATTGGTCTCCTATAAATGAAACTGCAAGGCATGGCGACTGCTCCAGTAAAATTATTTATCTTCGGAAATAGATCATTTCGTATAAAACAAGGAGTAGTACTCACGGTAGACAAACGCCCAAGCCTCCTTAAAAAATTTAAGTACAATGCTTTCGCTGCTCTTTCTATACACAATACAAGGGTTGTTTTTTCGTATATCTCTATTAATTTCGAGTGTCCCTTATAAAAATGGAATATTTTTTGGAATCATAAGACAACTACTAATGGTAATATCGTAATTCTTATAAAGTTGCACAAGCTACAGGGCACGTGTAGACATACAAGTGAAAATTGTATAGCCAAATAATTCGACTTCGGTTACAAGCTTAAACGGGGAAAACAATCAGGTGATCTTATTGGCATTTATACAAATCTATACTTTTACGTTTATTTTTCCATAACTGATTCGACGGTCCAATAAAACCGTAGTCTCATGCCTTATGCATAGTCAGTCAACTAATGTTATATAGCCGTTACAACTATCAACAATACTCTGTACAGGAAATCTGTCGTAATAAGGCAGCCGTTCTCTATATTACGCACGCGGAAAGATACCAATTTTAACGAAAACATCAAACTAAAATCGAGTTTCGCATAAGGTTATCGTCTTAGAAATGGCCGAACGTCCTGCGCAGTACCGTTCGTGGCTGTGCTCCTCAAGTGGTGTATTAAGTATATAGACAAGTTTGCCTCCCTTAATCGTATTAATAGGTTAAAGTGAGAGCACGACTTCATAAAGACTGCAATACCAATACAATAACGTTGGGAGGGCATTGTTTAGTCATATTCCAGGTATTAACTGAGCCGCTATTCTCTGCCCCTTGAAATACTGAAAACAATGTGGCTCTTATGTTAGGCCCACTTGTACATACATAGCGTTAGGTGTAGGACAATTGTTTTTCTCGATAGAGGCAGGTGATATCCGTTGTCTACCAATTTTACGAATCTACAAAAATATTTATTGAACTGCCAGAATGTGTCAGTAGAAGGGATCGGATATGAGCTTGGAGCCTTTTTTCGAAGAGAACAAGTCGGTTATATGATGTTGCCACTTTATGTGGGTATTGGTTTTTGATAAACTTTCTTCTTGACCGAGTGGCGAGGCAACGCATCGACAAAACAGTGGCACATAATGTGATTATACAAAAATGCATCGAAATAAGCACTTCTGAAGTCTATAATAATAAAACGGACAAGTGAGTCTAATTTTGCTTTGTCTATTTATCTCATTGTACGCGACATTTTGTAGAGCCAACGGGCTCTTGATGAACGGTTTTCCCATGAACAGAATCAATACACGCAAACAACAGCGTTTGCGATCCTTAAAGATTTCATTAGGTCGATTATCTGTATATTAACATTTGGCGTTTCGACGGTTGTCAGGTCAGCTAAATAATTGCCCGTGCACTGGATTGCTCATGGAGGTCATCCAGCAACATCCTTTTGTCTGAATCAAGCTATTAGGTCAAGCCGTTCTTTCGCTCAATGGTGGTTAAGAAGCAGAATCAGATTTTGGTACACGCTATCAATGATTGGTAGGAAATAGCAGTGATACACGCTAACACTGCCTGGGAAAACTTTTTAGTTAGCCATACAATAATGCACAGATGAAATTTATGTTTTGTTTGCGGAATTTATCGAATCTGGTAAAATAATGAATTCTAGTGACGTTACAGAAGTAGAACAGACGTTATAGAGTATGAAATCGCAGATTTGAGGTTAAAATTATAGTGACACCCCGTTAAATTATTTCAGCGCAGAAAGAATATTTACCTGCGGTACGAATGCGTTTTCTTGCGCGTACGTTGTAAACCCATACGTCCTAAACTTCAGTGCTATTCTTCCACGTATTCAAAAATAAACATTTGAGAAACAGAATTACATTGTGAATTATAACTTCTCGTGAAACTAGGGTGCACATAAACGATTCACTTTTGGACTTTGGTCCATCGTCTTCAATTGACGCATGGTCACTTTTGAACAAATGAAAAATTGTCCTGTTAATATTTTTTAATTTCGAACGGAAGTCAAACGAGACTGTTGCAAGGCATATGCGATTGTGTTACTGACTTTGCCTCGGCCTCATTATCAAATGACGGAAAAAGAGCGACAACGAATGGAGGCTCCTTATCCTGTCTACCCGATGGTAACATTAACTGTTATATCGTCAGATTGAATTGACCAACAGCAGCAGAGATCGTCTCAGTTCTATGTGTTTTTTACTTCCGTCGCTTATGGTAATACCAGCAGCTTTAGTCCTCTACCGTTAATTGTTACGCCGATAGGCTTTCTGCTTGCGTATTGGCCGCGCCTTTGCCGTTTCTCTGTCGACTAACTCTGCGGCCGCGGCGGACGAGGTCACCTGAGCAAAGGTGGCTGAATGCCATCAACTTTTCGTCGGAGTTTACTGTCCACTGTGGTATCGGCGGCTGTCATTTTGTTGTTATATAAGCATGGTTTTGTTCTCTAAGCGTTAATATTACGTTGTATATCTCTCTCTCTCTTTCTGTGCATTAACAATCTAGGCTGTCAAAGTTTAAAAGAAATTATAAACGAAAATTTTTATTTGTTTTTTTTTAGGACACGTCTTATTTTTAAATATAATCTGTGACGTTGTGCATATTATAATTGTAAATACTTTTTACAGTAATACATAGCAGTGAATAATTTATAAATTACAATAAATATTTACTTTACCATTTGGTAAGTCAAGGCTAAAGGCCTCTGAAAATCTATTATTTGCACAAAAAAATGTTTAGTCTCAATAAAGCTGCTCGCCCGCTCCGAAGGAAATGTACCAGAAGTGAGCGTATCAATTATTTCTTACCCGGGTAGGAACGACCAGTGTGTCCTAAACGTCCGATCTTCACCAACGTTTCTAATAAATCTGCAAGTACAAAGATCGCATTGACTTGCATGTACCCTGCGAGGGTCGAACCGGTTAGACGATGTTTATAAGATTTATTCAATTTAGCGCCGCCTCTTCGTTTCTCTGCAGTTGTAGCCTCCTCTACGCTTTTCAAGACAATTTAGAATCACACAGTGATACTATTATGCCAAACCTGTACAACTTACCATTAAGCGTATGACAAGCGCTCAATCCGTACGTTTTATATGTCCAATATAATTATATTTTCGGTTTTAAACTACGCATTCGCATGTCTCACAATCGGAATAGCTTCACGTTTAGTTCGCCTCAACAAACCAGGGAACTCTATCTCTGCTCAATAACCATTTTCTATAAGAACGTTTGTGCGCCGATCCAATGTTATTCAACCAGTCAAAGGCATTTCATGTTTAATATGGCTATCACATTCAGTTCTTGTGCTTTAGTCGCTTCAATTTTCCAATCCTGCTCGGTTATCATTTTTAGCGTTATATAATTTTAGCGGTGCTTCTTTTAGAACTTTTATCCGTAGTGAGGTATATAGTTTATTTAGAAAAGCATCCTAGCATGAAGCGCTACGAATAATCGTTGAAATAATACGTCTGCTGTTCGATTTTCATGATCATATAAGGTTTGTTAACTAATCGTCTCGATAATTTTTTAAAATTTGTCATCGCGTTTGAAAACAGACTTTGTGTGCACGAATACGTAACTGGATGCTGCTAAATGCTGGGTTTCAATCATATCCTATAACCTGGCTACTGTTATTCGTTTTGTACTTAAAAAATTCTAACTTGAAAAGTCTGAGGCAAAACCTGCTCTATTACTTATGCTAAAATTTTGTATTGTTTCGTTTGGTAGACTTACATATTTGTACGTAGATTTATTTTTAGCCTTTGTTCTTTTCTACTAAACTGGCGGATCTGGCAGACGACTTAAATGAATCGATGTGGGAAAGCGTTCTTCAAGTGACATAGTTTCGAAGCAGATAGATTGAAGTGGAACGAAACCGTAATCATAAACCCACTGTTTCAATTTTTCTGGCTACGAATATTTGGCTAACGCAATGAACGAAGACGTTCCATTAGAAATAAATACAGCGTTTCTGAGCGGGTAAGGAGACACATGCGCGCACACTGATGCGCAGACACGACCGATAGAAAAACATATAAAATATTAGATAAGCATAAATCAGTATAGAATCTGCTGGCAGTATAATAGGAGAACTGGAAGTTCGCAATTATTTTCTCGATGTCAAATTTGATTTTTTATTATTTTCATTGAACACGTTGTATCTACTGACTCAAAACATAGAGCAACTCAAATTACCATTCACTTGTGTAATAAAAGTATCTCACATCGTCCGCTAGTGGAGCAGCTGCTAACGATGTTATGAACATCGGCGAAATATCGATGAAATACACACACATGCGGTCTCCCGCATTGGTAGTCCAAGGTGAACCGTGAATCCCACGTCTCACTGCACAAATTTCATCTTGCGACTATTGGCAATAAGTATACTGGAAGTATCAGGGCAGCAAAAAAATTCAAATACAGATTTGCTACCCGGTTCGAGGTAATTTAAATTTGGATGTTTGATACAAAGCATATGCCAAAGAATTCCATAGAAACGTCTTGCAGTACCTCATCATATTACTGTAAAGACGAAAATGAGGTGGACTGTATTTTATCTGTCTACATGTCTAAGTGCTTTATTTATAAATACGATTTCAATAATCGCGGTTTAATTCGTTAGCCATTACTTGCGCATGAAGTTGAAATCCACTATTTCGTCGTTTTTATTATTATTATTATTATTATTATTATTATTATTATTATTATTATTATTATTATTATTATATGACCCTTATTAATACTCTGAACATGTTGATACACTCGACGGTGATGAGTACAATTGTGAAAAAAATTGTCTTCATAAAACATTTCACGTTGCATTGTTGTGATTTTGTTGAAGTAATTAGGTTTCGTCTCGGTGTCAACTCTCGACCACTTTATAATCTCCATGTTGTATGCTGTGCAACACGCGCCCTAATTATACAAATTGTGTAGGAATGCTATCTGTTGAACGCCCTTTATATTTGCACTATTTATTCTCTAACGGTAGCCGAGCCACAACGTTTATCGCTCATTTATTCAATTAATGGAACCTCCCTGACATTCTCCGATAAATAGGGCTGGATGCAAATTGTTTTTATCATAGCCGCCCACGAAATTGTCACTTATTTGCTTATTGAGGGATATGTACCATTTACAGTTCTTTACGGCCTTAAGCGGTTGTTAGGGAGTGTCTTATTCGACCGCTTGTTGCTCCATAGTTAGACGCCAACTACTGCAATTCCATTAGGGCATCTTTCGAGGATCACCAGCTGATCACGCGAGTGGACAGCTGTTATGTCTTATCTTTGCGATGTTCCTGCCAATAGAAGCGTTTCAAAATAATCAATACAACAAAATTTATTCAAGAGCATGAGCCTAGCTTAGTCATATTCCTCCTTTAAGTGGAGACATAACTACCAACTGGGCCGAATTCAATCAAGCTGCACCACTAGATGCCAAACCATGTAGTGAAGCCACTTTGAGTTTATTCTTGAACGCCTTCTACTTGCCAGCCAACTTCATGACTCCCCTGTTTAATTTCGCAAATCTCGTTGATAGGATGCTGTGTCGGATGACAGCGCAAACGAAGCTCATAGAGACCCAGAGACTTATTTTTATTCAACCACTTCTTTTCCGGAATTTACGCTGTATTTGCAATACGATTGTATGGGCGTCTAAACTGGGTGACATAGCCTCAGCCAAATGAAAATAGAAATTCAGTGTAATATCATTAAGAAGTGGAACTGCAACATTGAAACTTGTAGATAGTTCGCAAGTTTGCTTTTTCCACACTGCATGTTTTGGGTTCGGCTGTATCAACACGACTTTTTGGTCTCCGTCTTCGTTTTTACCATTGACGAAAGATTATTTGGATTATGGGCTCATAAGTGGTACATCAGATTGTGTATCTCAGCGGCTTGCCGGTCGAGCAGAGTTAGCTGACAAAAAGTACACTGTTTCACTAGCAGCAAACCCGACAATAGCACCGGCAGCTCACCACTGCTTTTCCCCTGTGGTTCTTCGTCTATTGAGAAGAAGAGACCGGGGCAAAGGGAGTCTCCGCCTTGACGCTGCTGTCTTGTCGAAGTCGTTTGGCTGGCCATTAGAGGTCAGAGTATTTCAGCCTGACTTTGGTCTGGCTTTAGTGTTCCGAATGCACTTAGTGTTGCTGGTTTTGATTATTCTGGATGTTCACTAATTTTTAGTCCTCTGTAATGAAATAAAATCGCCGCGCGTGTGCTGAGCCGACCAGAGTGCAATACCTTGAGGGGCATACAGGAAATAGCACTATTTACAGTCTCAGAGCAAGGGTCTATAGTCTAAGGAAGCATTTCCTATGGCTGAGAGGTAGTTAAGGAAATATGCTAGAATAGATAACTAGATATACTAGATGACTTATTAATAAAATGGTACCTTCACAGGCCTATTCCCGTAATCAACTTGGTTCGCAGGATCGTGTGTAACCGGAAATGATGCAAGCTCTCTTTTCAGAAAACAGATTGCAAAGGCCGCCGTGCCACTAATGATCATAATTTTTGTTTTTTCTCGTAGCTAATATCTTTATATAACGAGTGCAAAATTATTTGTCTCTAAGTATTTCCATAGACAACTCACGTTAGTGCAGTTTAATCGCACCAGATCAAAGTCAAAACTTCGCCTCCAGGGCTTATAAAATATTGTTCTTTCTGTTTGGCTTGAAGCGGCGCTCACTAGATTTGATGCAAAAATGTGAGCGACTGCTTGTAAGGATCGGCAGATTCCGTTCCAGTACGGTAACCATATGTCGAAATGACCTTAACGACCAATGGTGTAAAATGATTACGTCCTACACTTGCTGTTACGTTCCGCTTGCCAGATCTCGATTACCTTTCTACCTAAATTCTCTCATAAAGGTGACTTTATGATACAATAGGTGATAAAGCCATTTATTATTCTCATTGAGGACGAGAGAGAGAGAGAGAAAGACACAGGGAAAGAGAGATATAGCAGAAGCGATGCTACATTAGGTTTCGTCGTTTAATCTCCAGGAGCACAAGAGAATTCAACAATACTTCTTCATAAAGTGCATATTATAGGTAAAGTGGGATGTAACGCAAAAAACAGATGGATTAGTGACTCGGTTATTGTAAAATATTAGGTGAACATTACGTTTGTATTTCATCATTGCTTGATGTACAAACCTGTATAAACTTAACCCATGTTCATGTGTTCAATTATTTTTGCTCTAAGGTTGCTGTGTAATCAATTTAGTAATAGCGACACTGTTAGTCACTACTCAAACGTTCGAAGACGAAGAATTCTCCGTCCGCCCTAGCCTTTCCTGCGTTGCCAATGAGATTAACGCTAATCAATACATAACATACATGTTATGTCGCATGTATGTTATCTCAAATGACTACACGGCTCTTCGACGTCAAGCTTTGGTGGTGTATCTGGATGATGTATCCGATTGCAGTTCGGTGTACTGGTATATTTGCCGTGCACAACCGTTTACATGTTTAATCAAGTTTGCTTTCCTGATACGTAAAACCACCCTGCCTACCAAGAGTCACCTAAGGCGGCTATTGTTTGCTCGAGTTTATCCGGTACAGTGTGTAAGCTTAAAAATGCCGTATATCACATCACCGTTGCTGAAGCTTCAGTATACACCTGAACTGCCATTCAAGCTAGCTGATGTGGTGACTTATGCGTATTGGTGCTATATATTATATGAACTGCCTAATAGTACTGATCAGCGTTGGTGATGATCAAGGGCTTGCCGCTTGACCCTGAGCGAGCAGAAAACAGCTTGAGAGAAATGGTAAGAGAGAACGGTTATGTCGATGACGAGAAGCTCAAGCGGAATCCTTGGCTATTGCGAATCAAACTAGATTTTTCACATCCTATCATGGAGAGTGTGTCATGGAGAGAAGTGTGTGCTAATATCGCGCTGCTAGCATCAACTGGCTCAACCGCGTTCTCTGAAGAAATGCTCTAGAGTTCCAAGCAAACCATGTCAGAAACAAGTTGATTATAATTGTTCCAAGTGTAGGAGGTATTGTTATTTCAAACGGAAAGCCTTTGCTAGCGCGAATGCCGAAATACAACTTAATTATTATTGGCACAAACATAAAAAGGCAGGATACCTAATATTAAACTATAGAAAAAGGGCGTGCAAAAGCATCTATTGCGCGTTTTTAAGAAATCTATTCAACGGTACAAAGTGAGATGTTCTTTGGCGATAGGGCTTTTTATCTGTACAGGCGATACTTGACCAGATTAACGTTATGAAAAAAATAACTTTAAGCTTTATATAAATTCTAACGGATAGAAAAGCCGCAAAAATTCAAGCAAAATAGCTTTCCTCTTTTTTTTATTATACTGCGAGTGTCGGGAGTCCTGCAAGAAAATACCGAGAACACAATTCCGATCTTTTAATTGCAAATTATTCTCTGGAGCTAAATGAATAAAAAAGACGTGCTCGATAAGCCGCTATTGCATCGGTTCATACTTGTTCGTAGCTTGATGCCTGAACTTTCTAAGAAATTTGAAATATATAATATGTGTATCATTACCTAGGTTTAGTAGAGCCCATAAAAACATCTGTGTGATGGGGTAAGAGAAGAATAAATGTAGGAGGATAAATGTAAAAAAAAAGTAGGCGTGCCACCTGTAGACGCTCCTACTTTTTTGTGGGTATCTTCCGCTGCACAGATTACTCTTTGCTGATGTCTTGACGATCGTCAGTGGCGTGGAACGCCTCGAAACTACATTGTCTAGAACTACGTTCATGCGAATTTACAATGCATTTTGAAATTGATCGTTACCAGAGACTATATTTTATTGAGCGGCAGAAATAGTACTAATACAGGTCATTCAGTATTGTCTATTTGTAAGCGAATGGAATGCAACTATGATTCATATGTTGTTTTGTTGCGAATTCAAGTTGAACCGTTTGCTTCTCGACTCTACGGTTGACAGAACTTTAAAGTAAATTACGCGGTATCAGATATCCGAGTCAATTGTACCTAAGCTGCCAGTTGCCTTGTCGCAGCTGTACAAAACCCAGAGTACAGTTTTCAAATAGCCAACCACATTCATGAAACAAGAAGCACAGGGCGAGAATCACATGACGCTGTAGTCAGGTCATAGGTCCGTTTGATGACCGTGGTTACGATCGAAATTTTCATTTTTTATGTCTTACCGTTAGGCTGCCTTGTATGATTCTATTCAATAAAGGTGTGTATCATCAGATGACAACTTTGTATTTAGGGGGATGGTCTTGGAGTTTAAAACGTCAGGCTTCTTCGTGTGAGCAAAAAATGTTATTTATTACTTAACAGGTTTGTTAACGGATCCAGCACACGGTTCTCCTCACTCTTTAAACATCCATGATTTGTCAATAAGTAGTATTTCCACAGATACATTTAATCGTCCAGCGACGCTGATAGAAAGTAGTGATAGTATTATTAAATACTACAATTGTTGGCTACGTTGATAACAATACCTGGCCGTGAATTTATTGCAATCTATTGATCCTTCTAGGAATTCCTGATCTTTTCCGATCTGTTCCCGATAATGGCTTGGATAAAATGACAATTCCCACCAAGATGGCACGTCTTTCAAAATATCAACGTATATTATGGGTCATGTCAACCATGTCAACGTGACTGCCTCGTCTAGCTTACTATGAGACGTTTCCACGGTAAAATTCTTCAACAGCCTAATCGTGCTCCTTACTGCCTTGAACGCGAAGGATGAAGTTACTAGGTCTAACCTGTTTCTGTTGGATATCACAATCGCTTCGATAGAATGTTATAATATTAAAATCACTATATAACAAAGAAATAACTGTTATATTATTTGGCGGGTAAAACATGTTGTACCATCAGAAGCAACGGTTTACTTTTCGGACAAACTACGAAACTACGTGAAGTATCTTTAATAAAATGTAACGTATACGTTCTGTCAAAGACAACTCTATTGACCCATGTTAATTGTTTTGCGCTTGTAAAAGAGTACCTTGCCGGGACTGTTTTATAACACTGTGCTACTTCCAACTATTTACCAGTGCCTTATAGTGGGGTGCTTCTGTGAGACATATCGAATCTAGAATCGATGGCTACCTGTCATTGTCGATCTGCGTGGTTATTTACTACATGATACCAGCATCTGATTCACTGGTGTGGGCCTTTTGCTGTAAGCCTATGGACAGGGTCTGCGGTTCGAGTCCACCGGGTCGAGTTGGTCGATGTTGGCAAATGTCCCTGGCAGAGTTTAGGGCTCCCGCTCTCGATCTGTCTGAGAGATGAACTGCTGTTGCAAATTCCCTTTCGTTCATTGACTGAGTGATTGGCCCTGACGTGGTCGCCTTGCTTAGAGTGGTTGCTAAGAAACGGTGGCGTATCTAGTGCATGTCTTGTTTCCGTTGCTCGTCGGCAATCTTAACCCGCATTCTTGTCCCTACGTCTTCGTAAAGCTCTAACGGTTTCATCTGTATTTCCGGTTTAAGGTGAAAATGTATGCGAAGACGTAAACATATCGAATCAGAGTAGTCGCTTATAAGTTGCGCTCTCTTTGTGTTGCTGTGTCGGTAGAAATCAAAGAAGTCGTTTGACCGTTGTCACTCGATTTTTTTTATAACGCCTCAACACGTTAAGAAATCTATGGTCCAAAATTATGTTTTTAATGGCGCTGATGTCATAAAAGTAAAATATGGATATCGCCTAAGCAGCATGGGTTTTCGTGCAAATAAAAAATTTAAAAATCAATTGAAACGAACGTCTTGCTGGTGTAGTTATCGCTCTCATTAGCATATATTTTTGTATGCAGGATTACTGTTAAAATGGTGAAGTAACCTAACAAAGATATTTCTGAAAAGAAACCGTTCTCAGTCTACAGCCTTTGGGGAAAATGCCGTTATCCACCGTCAAAGCTTCCCTCACCTCACTGGAACTTAATACTTTGGCCAAATAAAGTTAACCGTGCATCCCTTCGGGCCAAATTTATTTTAACAAAACCTCGTTGAAAGCAGGCGAGTTGTGTTATGACAGCACAGGATTACTTCCCTCTTGTTGTTCCTACTCGTCTAATCGGCTGTGCTCAATTTACCCTCACTTGACCAACGAATCTCTATGGGTACAAAATATCTGTATACTCTCTGTGATGGTTTGCCGCGCTCGCACAAAACGTACGTCAGCGTAGCGCTCCATCGTCAATGCGCATCAGCAAAACTGTAGCAATGCAAAAGCGCTCATCGACAATAGGTTGCGTGTAAACGAACTCTTGCTGTATTACAGCCAGTCACACCACCAATGTTGGTAGGGAATTGGGTATGTAGGTGTATATAATATATATGTATATATATAATATAATGTAGTGTATATAATAGGTGAGTTGGGATGAAGTCAAGTCAGCCGCTTGGCTGCGTGATCGGGTGACGGAGACACCAATAACCATACATTTATCAAATATGTAGATATTATTTTTAAGTTAAAGAATTTAATGTTGTTCGATGCACTATACATGATCCTTAGCTTAGTAAAAGGCCGGAATTATGTAGTAGATATTCATCCGAAAGGCTTTCCGCCAATCGTCGGCACAGCTTCAAAATAAATTTCAATTATAGTTAGCATGTGTTATTTCACGCCTTACAATTGCAGTTTATGCGCTCGACAAAAATACCTGATCATTCGCTGCATATCCAGTGTTTTGACATGGGCGTCAATGCAGGATATATACACCGAAGGAAGTTCCGTTTACGCAAACGACGAAAATAAATATATCTTGGGTCAATTGCCTCCTTGGGCGACGAGCTGCCAGACGTGAGAGTTTCTCCGAATTCCGTCTAGTTGTGAATGTATGATTAGTTAGGGTCGTTTAGTTCCTTTCACTGATAGCAGCAATTAAGCAGCCCGATTTGCTCGTCGAGCACTGTCCTTAAACTACATGCACCATCTGCGGAGTAACCCCTTGATTGGACTTTCTTCCATTTGGGACGGTAGCATCAATGGCTCTCATATTTTTTCATATATTGACGTCGGTGATTGTAGATGCCCACTCGCTCATCAAAGACATGAGAAGTTATTAGATAAAGGTCGTCTTCGCCATTAAGGCGATCAATTGTCAAAACGCATTAAGATAATTTCGTGTCACCCTTTGCTGAATTTCACATGGGTCACGTCTGGTAGCTATCTACTTAATTTACACTAACAAGTGTATAATTGAGTACCATGTAAGCGACGCGTTCGTAGTCATATATCGCGGTGACTGTCCTTTCAGCATCAATAGTACCTTTCGATTGTTTCCAATTCATTAGCCGGCTGTTGCAAGCGAGACTATTAAATGGCAGCTATTGATTGTTTCATATAGGAGGCGTAATTCCGTCTTAACTACCATACCCATTTTCTTAGACAAGAATGGATTATTGCAAATTTAATGTACGTTCGCTATTGTAAATATATATATATATATATATATATATATATATATCTAAGCTCTGAAACGCACACAACTAAGCAA
>MNPL01009593.1:0-11354 GCA_002081605.1 Tropilaelaps mercedesae | reverse complement strand
CATATATATATATATATATATATATATATATAATAAAATTGTAAGACACCTTCAAAACCTCACAGAATTCCAAAAACTGGGGACGTAGATTATGTTAGCATCCCCATCATGGTTAGCGCCTAATGTAGAACGTAACGAAAGTTCATAGCACTTTTACGCTGTGTACTGAAAATATTTCGCGAATTATCTCATACAAACTCTCACAAACGCCCACTCATCCATGCGATCGGTACATAGGTGCTGTGCCCTAATGGCTTCCATCAAGTTCTTCTAACAAACGATATTAAGTGATCAATGTCAAACCTGTTAATGAGGGTTTATTCCGTAATCCGCCGAGTAAAGCTATGTAAAGTATGATACAACAGTGCTACCACATCGAACGGAACACTCCAGAGCGTTAATGTTCTCCTGCCGACTGCAGCAACACATAGGTGTAATGAACAATCAGATATTCTTTCAGCATATTCTTTGTTATGCTGAACGACACTCATAGGTTAGTGCGTTTCCGCTAGTGACATTGAGCCAGACAACAAAATAAACTACAGCTCTGTGTCAACCCACAAGCGACAGTCCCAAGGGTCGAATTCATTTTCTAAAAACTGCAACTGGAATTACACGTAGATTCGGCCACGCACCGGAATTTCTATCGTCTCAAAATGTCATTACTATTAATATGTTTTGGACTTAACCTTCGAATTTAGACAGGTAAGACGATCTATGTATAGTTCGGAAGTAATACAGGTATTTGACAAAAAATAAATCTATTCGACAAGAAAATACGTTCCAGTCGAGAACCTGCTCACGGTTTTCGCTACCTCTAAATATAGTACTGCTATTTACGAAAGATGCGTTATTTCTCTGTCTAGTCTTATTCCTTGGACCTCTTAGGGCGTTGTACGGTCTGTCTCCGTAGGCTATATTTATGCATGTATCTAAAGAACTGCCTTGTAACCTTGATTACTACAGATCCTTGATACTTATCATTTTCCTAAATGATATATTATCTTCGTACACAGCAGGTCCAGAAATTTTACGTGTTTCGCGTATGCTCCACACTTTCTCGCCATCTCTGTGTCTTCTCTCTCCTTATTAACCTCTATATTTGATTTCCTTATTCCTCTCGCTTTCTCCCCTCCACACTATTTGCTTTATCGTGCTCATAAGATCTATTGAACTCTGGATTACGTTAGACTAGCCATTACTATCTAGCCTGTTCCGTTTTACTTGGGGAGGGTATATCCACGACAAGCGGCTTGCTATCAGCGCTGGCGGCGATTTCTAAAAGCGACTTTCTTCGCAGTACCAGCAGCTTCGGCTTGGCTCGCACCATCAACGGGGGGAAGCTGAGCAAATCGAATTTGATGCCACTATAACCGGGCACCGCGTCAATAATGTCGTAATAACTCTTGAATGGCAGGTAACTACTCGACTGCGCCGAGCGGCCTTCGATGATCAGATGTGAGAAATTACGCCGAAGCAGTTCATTCGCGGACAGGCCTTCAGTTTTATCGTAGACCCACCGGTGGTTGAGCTCGCCGAAACGAGACACGCCGGTCTGCGCTGCAAGATTGCAAATGTGTACGCTAGCGTACGGTGTGTACAGTTCGGCGTCGTGGAGTCGCTGAAGCGCGTTGCCTCCGGGGTAGTTGTATGATGAGATGAACAACAAGGTCTGCGTCATAAACAGGTTGCCCATAAGGTGAAAGCAGACAAGGAGGGTGGACATCGCCATAAACACTGATTTGAGACGGCGGTCCCATAACCAGCTACATGTGCGCGCCACGGCCAAATTGAACAAAGGAAATACGTAAATGACGAAGCGTAGTTCCTTGTGTGGCAGGAATGAGTAGAGAAGGACGTAAACCAAGGCTGGAGATATCAAAGTTCGCACCTAAATGAAGACAGGGGCAGGCGCAAACACATAAGCCAGGCCATGCAAGAACAGCATTAATCCCTTCTGAACACACTTAACGGTTCATAACGATACATCGAACAAATCCGCTCGGGCATGAAACACGACACAAGTAAAAACCTACTTACGCCTTAATAGTAGGCGATATAAGCCTATATGGTGTACCCAAAAGTAAAGAGACTTGGTTTCGATGTTTAATTGAGATAAATCAACAAGTTCAACCTACCCGCGGATCAAGGTAAAGGGCAGGAGGAAACAGAACTAGCGAAACGCCCATCGCACGGGGAATGGCGCTGTACCAATACCACGCCCATGGCTCGGTACCAAACTCTGAACTTTTGTTGAGAATCACATTATACCAAAGGACCTAAAAAGAACAAAAGAAAAGTGGTAAATGAAACGACGTTAAAATCTACCGTCTGCGTCATTGAATGCCAATTTAGCCATTGCATTACCAACCACAAGTATTTCAATCGATATTACGCAGGGCTACAGACTGGGCATGACTTACCTCTCCTTCAGGCCAGAGAGGCCTCTGCCAGAAAATGGAATCAATGGAGAAGCTGAGCAAAATAGAACCTACACCAGCCGGCACACCCCATTTAAGCATGTTCAACGGGTGCAATCGTCCACTGAACATATCTATGAATAGGATTGTACCCAGAAGTGTTACCTGATCAAAAATAGAAACAGAACGACATATTAGTGGTTGGCCATTCGTTTAATCACTAGATCTAAACAATGAGTACTAAATCTCTCGAATCATATGTGCCCAATGGTACCGAATCCTATGGCTTGTCTCTGAAATTCAAATATGTCACAAAAATCCATCAGTTTGTGAGACAGAATAATTGTAAATGCGACTTAACTGAAGACCAGCGTACGAAATCTCCGACTATTGGTAACGGTACTTCATGTAATTTGGGTTATCGACCCGTACATAATCTATCTAAAATATTAGTAGGTTCAATCCCGAGGTTCACACAAAACACATCATAAACTAACCGTAAAAGAAATGAGTGACTATTACCTTGTGCATAATATTTTTAGAACATTTTCACGTGTTTGTTTGCCTTAAAGAAAAACTATTGTCTGACAATATCTCGTGTGAAAATTCTTAATAGCTTCTTTCATAACCAAGCGTTGAATATTCAGAAATACACGCTGGACCATCGTGCGTTTTAAAGAATGCAAAGGAAAGGTGATAACATATGGAAGAAAAAAAGTATTCGAAAGTCGTATGAAAAAATTTCTAAAGGTAATATCATACAGACCCTAAAGATAGTATCAGACCACTTATTACCAGTTCGACGCGGAAGACCACGACGACGAAGGCTATACACAGAGTGAGCCTGAAATGGTCTTGATCTATCCAGAATGCAAAGCACAAAAGGACGAATGTCAACGCAAACGTGTTTGGAAGAGTCCGCGACATATAGAAGACAAGGTGAAACTGTGAAGCTTGCACCAATACCAACCAAATACCTGTGGCTGTTCCGAAGGCGCGTTGAACCTAAATTCGCGAAAAAGCAATACGTGTCAGCCCATTATCTTAAGGGATCTAGCGAAACAAAGAATTGCATATTAGGGAAGTTACTCGTTTTTGTCTCACTAAATCGAAAGTCTCACAATGGCCCGCACTTTCACAGATATGAGTATTGTATCAGATACAAATATTAGTTCGTGTTACTGGCAACGTTCGAAGTATGCACTTTTGCTAAAGACATTTCTTACCGATAGTACAAATCGTCGGTAGGCCACTGTAACCGATAATGCAAGAGCGAACCGCACAAGAAAAAGGCTAACAATTTTTTCGAGACCGATTAGACGACAAATAAATACAGCTGGTGCAGACAGACCCGCAATCAGAAGCGGTCCTAAAAATGTTCTTGGAACAACGCCGGAGAATTCAAGGTGGTCATAGTTGGTTAGATTGCTTCGATGGAAAAGCACATCGTGAATCGCCTGAAACACAATAATTGAACTAGTTTCGCCAACGCATAAAAACGCGACTGAAAAAGGTCCTCTGGGTTTCCCTCTAGTAGAGTAGTACCATAAGTGTAATTATAGAATTTACCTTACGTTCAAAATTAATAATAATAAATGTGACGTTAAGTAAGGGTGAATGTAGCAGAAGGATGTACAATTATGGGGGGTTCAGGCTTCATACATGTGTTCTTACATCCAGAAATTATAGCAATATTAGTAAACTTTATCTACAGCATTGATAGAGCATACCCTTTTATGAATAACGTAATTTTTGTATAAGAATTTCGAGTTCTAGAAAAAATGAGTGAGCCAGTATTTATGATCCTAGTAAAAAAGGGCATATCTAAATCTTTGAAGTCCACTCATGAAATAGAAGCGACTAACAACATAGCAAACACCCTCTGTTTTTACCCATACAGATACGAAACAAGTAAAAGTCTTGTTTCACCCTATTAGTACACTAACAACTAATCGAAGTAACGTCTTACCGGTTACCGAACCTAGGGGTGGGGAGAATACGGAGTTTTAGTGGGTTTGTGAATCCTACACGAGTTACTGAATGGTTGCAATGACATGTTAATGCTACCAGCATTATCCGAAGCTCCCTGAAAAAAGTATACTAAACGATGAAACACGAGCGATATTCGAACCTTACGAAAAACAGACTGTTGTTCTTTATCGCAAACGTACTCAGAATGATAATATGACTAACCTGCAGATTGAACGATTCCTCTACTTTAGTGAACGGGCATATCACGATATGTATAACAGCGGCGAGAAATAGCACCCATTTGTATGTGCGATCTCCGCTGCAACCCGATTCGCACGACGTCGGCATTGCGAACGAACGACTAATGCCGTCATGCAAGCTTCCAACTTCTGCCGGAAGATCCCCCGCTTTTCGGACACAGCCACTCGATGCTGTAACTGATAGACCGTTGGCACCGAACACCGTTCGAACGCCGCTCACACAATGGAGAGGCACCCAAGTCCTGTTTGGGGCGCGAACCGGATTTACGTCCCGTATTGCAGACTGGCGCAGCTGCCGCACGTATATTGCGCAGCCTCCCCCTATCAGATCGCACTCAGTTGTAAACGCATGACACTCGAGGCATGTTTGCAGATCCTTAACGACTTCTACGGGAGTTACAGCGTTCGAAACTTTGACTTTGATCGGAAGCCCACTCCGAACTCTTTTCGATGGGGTTGATGTTCGACTTCGCTTTCCAACGTTTTGTTGCCAAGCGGCTAGCAACACACTGCCGTGTCGTCAGCATAGAACCACACGCATTTAGCACTCAGCGACAGGGAGTCCGGTAGAAGGAGACGTTTTCTGTAAGTTCTTGACGAACGTCAAACGGCAAAGATCACCAGCGTTGGACAGCGGCAACGGACGGCACTATGTGTCGCCGCTCAAAACCTGGGTTGGCGTTAGTTTGCTTCTCTCTTTCTCTCGGCTCAGTACTAACATATCTACTTTTAAGAGTGAACCCTTCGCTTCCTGAACGACACACTTAGTAAACACGACGTCCCTGCTCTCGCCGATGGTTAGACGCTGTAACGTCTACCGTCAGCTAGGTTTTAGTGCTTCGCGTTTCGGGTATCATGTGAGGCACTGGTGTGCCAGCTGTGCCCGGGTTGGGTACAGAGCGCGACCACTTTTCCTGTTTTGATGTGACAGGCATTACTAGTTAGAGTGAGGGCCTCCTGGTCCATCAAGACGAGCAACCATCGACGTTTGATGGTGACTCGATGGTACCGATCAGCTAAACTCTATTGACGCTGGTGCACGGTGAAGCAGTGCTGATGCGTTTCTTAATTTGCGTTAGCACACATGGCCTTAATGCAGTCTACGGGTGTGTGATGAAGCGAACACAATAAAGGCTTCGCGTGGTTGCAAATATTACCCAGGATTCGTGTGGTCTACCTGTTTTTAGGTGTCTTCGCTCATAGGTATAGGTTTCAAAAAGAAACCGTGAAGCCGAGAGGTTTTGCCTCAGTTGTCTCGGGCGTGCGAAATTTCGGTGGAAAGCTTTCGCGAAATATTCAGCTGGCAATTGACAAGTGTTGCGACTGGCCTACGGTATCGTTAGTCGCATTGGCCCTTTCGAACTGTTCGAGAATCAGGACTCAGAGGGTCTCGCGTGTTGGTCTATTAAGTTTCTGAGCTTTATTTTACACCGGTGGGCCGTGCTCAACAAAGTCATTAGAAAGTCCGACTACGTGTTTCGTCTGTATCATACCTAGTGCCTGTCCGCCCGTATAAATGCCTTATACTCTCCTGCCATGACTTGAGCCAGCTCCAGTAGTGAAAAACACAGCCGCCTGTGCCAAATCAGCATGGGCAATACTACAATGAGAAAACATCGGTCGAGAATGTTTTCCAGATCGAGATTTGGATAACCATATGTGGTCGTTAGCACAGAAAAACGCTAGCATTTCAGTACTACTAAATGTTAATTGTCGTTTTGCTACAGGTTCTAGCAATCGTTATTGAAGTATTTTGTTCGAGCTTTCAGGGCAGCCTATTACTATGGAGTGGTGGCGTAAAAGCGTCTGTGTGATATTGCTGATAGTGGGGCTTGCCGTGGCCAGGGCTCAGTGGTCAGGTTTAAAGAAAATCAAAGAAAGTAGATTGGAAGTACTGACTTTTCAGGAGGGAAAATATACAACGGCACGAAGAACTGTACCAATACCGCAGCTCAGGTATGACGTGTACCATTAGACGGATGTAAAAAATGAAAACACATGATAAAAAGAGAGATTGACGTTCGGTATTTCGGTATGTCGGTATCTCGGTGATTCGGTATTTCGATTTTATGTCTGCTTGTAGCGATAACAAAACGGCTAAAGATAAGAATAAATAATATTGAAAAGCACCCTACTTTTCGGTTCATATTGTATATATCTAAAAAATGACCTTTACATACTTGTTATTATTATCACCATGAACCACGGTGGTTGCTATTATTTGTTTCAATAGACGGGCCAACTTCCGTTTATGACATGTGTTCAATGAAGTAGCTTATGAAGTTTGTTGTAACTTTCCGCTTCAAAAAGAAAAACCTCCACGTTTGACTTATTTCCAGATGTGTGTCAGGCTGTTCGCAAACGCCAAAGAGTGTGCAGTGTTATAATCGTGGTTGGGATGGCCAAGGGAACAATTGGGAGTGCAAGGCTACACTGCCCGCGGGCGTATCATTCGGTCAGTACAGCTTCTTTTTTCTGTTTTCCCTTTTGCGTTGATTAGATTCAGTTAGTATGGCAAGCGCGGCTCTAGCTTCGTGTTCGCCCATCCGTGAGCAAAATCCAAATTGAAACCCCGAGAGAACGGGCGATCCAGAACTCAAAACGTAAACTTTAGAGAGGCATAATTAAATGTAAACTTAAGGGCTACGAAATGGCGCCCATATAGTAGAATTTATGGCAAAAGTGTTGCTAGACACACCATTTACTAACTGTATTTCATGGCCTGCGCGTCGCTACTAACTTTAATCAACGCACTGTAAATAGTCACCTCCTTTCTACTTTTTTTGTTAACAAGAAGAGTTTTAACGTACGGTATAATTTCGGTTATCCCCTCTTCATTATACGTGGTCTCAGTTAATTGTATTCAGTCAAAGATTTTCAACGTTAAAAGACTCGCACTGGAAGTCCGTTGCACTTTGCATGACTGACTGCAAATTCACCCTTTCACGCCCATAATTTTCGCGAGACCATTTTAGTTAAACCCAATCACATTTCTTCATTAGCCTTCTTGTGTAATTTCAGCTATTACTTATTGAATTTGTTTTCCTTATATGCGGTTTATATGCAGAAAAATTGATAATCTAGATAATTAGCTATCTAGCAAGTATGAGCTCTGTTATCACTCCCTGCATCTGAATGTGAATATAAACTCATAATTACCTGTGCTTTGGTCCGTTTCTCTTTTATCTGCAACGTACAGGTAAAATGGATGTCAACTGTGAGGGCTACGAGTATGAGGATGATCCATACATCACCGTCGGGTCGTGCTCCCTCAAGTACGAGCTCACGGGTCAAGCACCTTACCAAGGTTGGAGTAAAAACAAGTATCATGAGGAGGGTAAAGCTGAGATTTTCAACATCATTTTCTACGTGGTCATCTTTACCGTCGTCGTTGTTCTGTTCAAGTGTTGTATGCGGTCCATGCGCGATGGCCTAAGTACTGGTGATGACGCAGGTCCTGGAGGTCCAGGCAGTCAGGGCTACTACGGTACAGGGGGACCTCCACCAGGCGGACCCGGCTTCCGGCCTGAATACTTTTCGTCAGGTGACGGCTGCGGAGGTACACGGCGAATGGGGCCGTCAGACGGCGAAGGACCAGGATTCTGGTCTGGAATGATGGCCGGCGGTCTATTGGGCTATATTTTTGGGAATCGGGGTGACGCGTACGGTTACGGTGGGGACTACGACTATATACGGCCGCGTCGGCGACCGTATCCTGACGCGGATACGTTTACACGCGACCGTCAGTCGAGCTCAAATTGGACTTCGTCGTCGGAAGCTCGCGAAACCACTGGCTACGCTACGAGCTCGCGCCGATAAACGACGTTTGTGAATGATAGACCCGTGAATTGTATGCCATCACTTGGCTACAAAAGCAGAAAGATGGGGAACTAAACTATGTGAATATAGTCGAACTTGTGGTGTGAATAATAATTGGATATCTATGTTTGTACGGTAACCTGTCGCCTTTTGAAGAATGCCAACTAGACTGTGCGGCAGGTGCGGGAGTACATATGTCCGTTGCAGGTGTAAAGGGAGTTTAATGTCTGTGTGAAAGTCAGGATAAAAGTAATGGTAACATTGGAACTCGACTTAATTGCAGCACAACCGAATGGCACGGTAGATTTAGTGTGCATACGATGTAATTACGGATTTTTCTTTATTCCAGTAAGTCGATACTGAAACAAATATTTGCATGTTATTTATACTCAAATCATAGTTGTGACACATTGTGAAACCTCTTATGTGATGGAGCTCTGGGACGTGCAGTTTTGTTTTGACGGTGTGTTGGTCTATGAACTTGATAAAGTATAAACGCTTGTGTAGCAATTCAACATCTTCTTATTTGACCGTTTAAAATAAATCTGCTTGATTTTGTACGCCTGTTTTATACTGATTTTGCGATAAGCGCAAACACACCTTTATGACCGTTATTCCTTATTATTATTTTTTTTATTATTATTTTTATTTTATTCATGCAACTTTTAATATTGTTCTTCACTGTGCACATAAAGTATGCAAACGTATTTATTTGTAGAGTACTAGTAAAAAAGACATTTACCTCTGCTGGTAGAGTGATTAGTTGACTTGTAATTTAAGACCAAGTCGACGAATCGTAAGAGGGGGTCGTCGGGTAGTTTAGGGGGGGTGCATCCATGGAACATTCTACGTTAATGCGGTGTTTCTAATAATGGGTCTGGCTCTTCAACAGGACTTGAGATATTCATTACTGTAGGCATGAAACAGAGGAGAGTCTCTTGCTTGACGTTTCAATTATCTAGATAAAAGCTATCTCAAAGAAAACGTCGACACTACGGAACTCCGGAGGACCGGCGAAACGCGTTAACTAGCTCCTTTATTAAAATTTTTTCACGTAAATGGTACTCTTATTCGGTTACAGTTACTGATGGAAGTTAATAGTACAGGTTGGTTAGTCTAAAGAACTTGATCAAACCTACCCTAAAGTTTTCTCGAAAAACTAGGAACCAATATGCACAATACAGCGAGGTTGGATTCAGTTCATGCCCAGACAAAAAACTGATTTAAAATGATATATTATGGACCGATGGTATTCATTCTCTAGGATGTAAACTGTAGCTATACAAAATGCATATATATATACATATATATTGAGCTATTTGTGTCACCTAAATCTAAAGAAATAAATATTGAAGTTGAGGTTTCTCGTAAGATCCTGTAGTGTTAGAGATTCTTTAAAGTTATCCTGTAGGTCCTTTTAGGCCTATAAAAGCTAAGGCGAGGGTGGGTTATCACAACAGAAGAAACCGGAGTCCGGGTGCCTTTACAGAGATTAACGGTAGGTCCCTGTATAAATTATAAGGCGGCTTGATAGCCTGCTTAATGTAGTGAAAAATTTTTATCTTTGTAGTTTCCCATAAGCTGATTTTGCTACTCCGGGCTTCGGCATAGATATCTGTCTCTATTTTTGTCATTTTATATATGTGACAAGTGTTGTATTGAAAACGCTTCATTATTTCACACGTAGTATATCCAGAAAATAGCGGATTTATTTCTAGTAATTAATCAAAGTGTGATATAACACTGCAAAAAATTTACTACAAACTGTTGTCTTCAGGGAACCATTCTTTCATACTTTTGCTGCCCTCCTTGGGGCAACTTGAATAGAACAATATCTTTTTAGGTACGTTTACTCTTTATGTATCAACGTATTCTCATTTGAAAATAGAAGACAAGCCCTCGTCAAATGATTGCCCTATTCATATGTAATCACAAAACATAATTTGTTTGAATCGCACCTGTTGGCAATCGTTTTATCTAATATTTGGTTTTCCATAAGGGGCAATTCAAACGTTTCTCAAAGGGATTGTTCACTGAAATTTGATTACAAAATTCTCAGGAGTTAAAATGCTTGCCTGTTAAAGGGAAGACTTACCATGACTATAGGACCTCACACACAGAAAGTAGTAATCACTTCGTTATATACATTACTGTATATACTTTAAAAATTCTCAGGATTGATTTTTCAAGTCTTTTACATCTGAAGTAAAACTGTGGAGTAACGTAATCAGGTCTAGGGTCGTAACCTCTGTTCCCATATTTCGAGCTAAAAATAACGGGCTGTATGTTCTTAAATATTATACAGACTGAAGATTACGAGAAATGAGTATAAGTATGCGGTGTTCTATTAAAAACAATAATAACCTCGACAATACTTTCCCACTTTGTGGTCAATATATGGATATGATAAAGTGCATCTTTACCAATTACCGAGATTCTTCCATCATTGATATCTGGGTTATTTGTAGACCTAGATAATTCCACTTAGCCCGACCGAACACATATCCACAAAACCACTAGATGCAGCCGCTTTGATATTATATAAACGTAGTTTCGACCATCTTATATCGGCTACAGATATACCACATATTTGTTCAACTGGACGTACAACGGTCGGATCTGTTTTGCCACAAAGAAGAACTGTTACAGAACAATGGCTTGATATCTGTTTCATCTAAAGTGAATCTCGACTCGCATAGTTCGTCCTAAGTGGATAGAGATGCTATTTCGCCGTAGCTTTATGACAAACGATCTGAAAGCAAGTTGGCCGATTCCTTGCCAAATTGTTTAGCAACACTGAAACAGTGACTGCGCTAAAACGAAAACTGCTACGTCCCTTGCATTGACCCCTTATATATATATATATATATATATATATATATAT
>MNPL01009591.1:0-10521 GCA_002081605.1 Tropilaelaps mercedesae | reverse complement strand
TATATATATATATATATATATATATATATATGAAGGGGGAGCGAGAAAAGAGCGTTGCTGGCACGGGATGTGAGCGCTGGCCACTTTGCTTCCCTTTTGAGCAGCTCCTTATCGCTCTTCAAAGCTTCACGCGGGGTTGCGGACAAGGCGGGAGTTATCCTTGTCGGCGGGGTGGCCCGTTCTTTGAGAAAGTGACCCCGAAGACAAAATCTGGACAGCTTGTTAGCGTAGCCGAGGTCCGGTACGAGAGATATAAAAGCCCTCAAAAGTTGGGGGTGAAAAGACGGGGATATCACTCTTTAGGGACAGTCGTTTGGAGGCAGCCAGCACAAATCATTGCTTCTTGGATACCAGACACTGAATGATGATTTTGAAATAAATGTCGGGCTAGTCGGAGCTAAGAAGATTGACTGCAGTCGAGACGATTATTGTGACCGTAGGGAATTTAAAAAAAACGATCATAATGGATATCGTAAAGAATGCTGCAAGACATATTTTTTTCTTCGGTACGATAAGCTTTGCGTAACGCATTCAGTCAAATTGTTGCTAAAAATCAATGTTGAGTGAGGGTAACAACGCATAGCCACGTAGAGGAGATTTGTACTTAACCTAATTTTTTTACATTGTTGATTTCAAAGAATCATGGATTATAGAGTTGTTGTAAAACCGCTGTGGTAATTTTCATTGTATTTGAAGAATGCAGGTTACATTTTACATACATATTGACAATGCATACTAGGATTGAGCGAACCTTTTTCCTGATGACAGATCCCAACCGTTCAAGAGACAACATCAAGCCCGGAACTATTTGTTTACTACTGCTACAACAGACGGCTGTGTCGTAACTCAAGAGTAAAGATACATAAACTGCGCTGATCGGGGACGTCTGGTGAGCTACGGCGACGAAAAGGGGGCTATTGCGAATGCCGAAATTCAGCGCCCTGCTCAGAAGTATCCCTGTTTGTGCCGAGATTGCGGTAGAAACGCGAACCTGCTCGGTTCGCATCCCTAACTCCTTTTTCACGCAGTGCTTCTGACCGCGTGTATGATTTCGACGGAACGCGAAGAAAGTGGAGAAGAACAGACGAGTGTCCATTTATCATGCGATGCTTGAATCAATAGCTCGTTCATAAATTAACGCTAATGTCGAAGCGTTAGACACAGTTTGACTCTTTGGAGTGGACTGCTTTGGGAACCGTTGAGATTTGGCTCACGAGCGACCCAGCTAGGCTGTACGTCAACACGGAAGACCACGAACAGCATTGCTCGTTTTCCTGGCAAAAGGCAGCATCGAGGGTAGATGCGCTGTCAAAACGTAACGAATCACAAGCATGCTACATCTACGCTTGCAGTCCACACTTGGTTAGAGGGATATCTACCGGTGAAGGATTAAGGATGCCGTTGGGCTGCACGCTCTGAGCAAGTCTACTGACTACGACCGTTTTACCGGAGTCTTCCGAGGTTTGCAACAAGCGTCAAAGCTCTCGCTTGTTCAATCGGGCTGCGGGCAAAGCACGCCTCGTGTAATGAATGGATTGTTCCATGGAATGCGATGAAGGAAGTGCCTATATTTGGAGGGTTGAGTAGCAACGAAATCCATCGGTTGACATGCAGGGAATAAGTTCGCGACTTGAAGTGACTGCAGACATAAAACAAGCAATCGTGCACCACACCATGTAGCACGGCCTGGTTTGTACGTATTAGAGGCTCCGACATTGTCGACTTGACTATTTCCTACCGGGTAAGGTACGAACAGCAGGGCGTACCTTACATGACCTGATCGAAAGGTGAACATAGATGTCGGCCAAATATCACATGATTATATACTTCTCAGGATCATAATCGGCGGGGCTCAAATGTTAGATTTACCGGTTCATAAGCCGATTTGGGTATTCGAAGATCGTCCGCATGAAAACTAATGCCGAAGGAATGTTAATTTCAAGGCGTCAAGGGGACGAAAGCCGGTTGAGTCTCACTGTTGCAGCTTCTCTTCGTCTGGAACGATGTCTATCGTTTTTTGAGTCAATTATAAAATTTGGTTTTTTCCAGACGTGTGCCTCCATCAGTGAGCAACATAGGAGCTATTGTTTATAGATTGGTACTGTTCATGCCATTATTAATGAGAAAACACACACGCAACTAGTAAAGTTTGAGGCGTGCATCACTATAGTGGCGCATCTCCTCATACAAGAAACTTACAAAAGACTTAACAATAAACGAAGGAAAGAAAGCTGTTTTATTGTTATGACGTCGCGAGAGCATTAAGTATGGGTGTTATCACTGTGTTATTTATTACTAAGTTGACAAATGAATCCCTTCAGTAACCTCAAAGGGTGCGTTCCTTACTTATAAACTTAACCTCGCGTATATGTAATGGTTCTCGGTGTTGTTTTTCATTATGGTAAATTGCCACGGCAAGGCCCCGTCTAAAAAGCATTTATCATCATGTTTAAATTACATTCTTGCTGGTTGGCCAGTGGATTTCTGTTCTACACATTTGTGGCTAAAACGACCCTCATAAGCACATGTGCTTTCCACTCTGTATTTTCCTGGCGGCGTTGCTAGCCACAGTCGTCTAATGGAGTATAGACAAGACAAAGCGAGGCCAATTCAGCGTCACTGAATCGGCCGGCCTTGGATCAGCCCAGAAATAGCGCTCGAGTGGCCAGCGCAGTTAGGCCCTCCTCCGGCTGCGGTAAAGTCGAGACTCCCCTAGGTCCTCGGTCTTCTGCCCTCACTCTCGATAGGGCCCGAGTGGGATCGGGGGACCCGCCCTTAGCAGCGTCTGCCTGTCGGTGGCTCTAGTGCTCCCTTCGTTTCGGACGAGACTGAGCCACCAGAGAGGGTCCAGGGTCCTTGCTTTTCCATCGCATAATCATCCACCTGATCTCCATTGAGGAAGCAAGAAAACTGTACACATCAGAGCAATATAAATTTGAAACAATTGAATGAATATTGTGGGGGGTGGCTGTCTCGGCTGTAAAAAATAACTTCGCTTTTAGTAACTGTAAGAAAAACAAACTGCTATGTGAAGGGTGTCCAAAAATAAATGGGTTTTTCAAACATTTATATAATCCTTAAGATTCATCACCTGAGTTAACATTCTTTTAGTCGTTTCTCTTTGTTGACAAACTGAGGTAGTGAAGAACTGTTATCGATATAACTGTTGACACGATAACAATTATTTGTTTATAGTTATAATTCACAAATAAGGCTTAAAATTTTATAGATAATATTGGTTTCGACACGAACGACTGGTGGTTGGAAACGCTCTCGTTTAAACAAAATTTTCATCACGGAAAATCCTCAAGTGGTTAACGAACAGTTCCTGAATAACAAGTCTCCATTTAGTCTAAAATGAGCCTTAGAGTAAAAATATCTTCAAAGGAGTCGTAACTCGCGTTGAAGCCAATAACAAAAAAGCTTAAATACCCAAAAGCACGTGTTATTATTTTTTCACGAAAATCGAAGAAGTGTATTGTTTTCAATGAAGCTCATCACACCCGTTACCATTTTTTTTCAATCAATAGTGAATTATACGCATTTGTTTCTAGATTATTTTGAAAATTTGCCTACAAGTAAAGAGGAAAACTAATTACAGTAGGCACAAACTTTGCCCAAGTCAGTCGCCATTACTTCAATATTCCAAAAAAAACTTAAAAAAATTTACCGTAAATTATTTTATGGACGTTTGAACAATTGAATTCATTTCATAAGGCATCATAAGGCACCTGCATATATTAAGCGAGTTTTGCATTCTGTGCCTGAGGTTGACGCCTGGCATTTTCCAATTAGTGTGCGCAGATGAATGAAATTTTAGACAGAGTTTGTTTGTACCGAGGAAGTTACAGGACTTTTCATCTACACGTGCGTACATGTGTGCGCGAAGTTAATTGACACGACATTGCGAGACATGCATGAGAAGCGCTGAACTAAACTACAGCTAAAAGGAGTTTCGGACTTTGATGCCTTTGATTTTGAGGGCGACCACTCATCAAACAAAAGCTTGGGTCCCCCTAGTCAAGCAAAGTGGCAAGTGCAGATCAAGGCCCAATGAGTGATTGGCCTAGTTGAAATTCCAATGTAAGCCAACTTTTTCATTTGATGTTGGAAAATTCAGTGTTTGCAGGGGTATTAGATGTGCCCAAATCTAAAGTAGGAGCTCGCTAACGATGTTATACAGAAGTTACTCCTGCTCAAAAACTTGTGGACTTAAAAATGAAATAAACGCAGAAAAATACGGTGCGAATTAGATCTAATGAACAAAGGTCCATACTAGACAAAAACACTAGTCATTGCATCAAGTGCATTAGTAACTACTTTCCGTAATATAATCTGTATGAAAAATTTTTCAATGTGAGTCATTGCAAGCACACGCTGGGCGGAAACAGAAGTATCCGTTGGATAGCGGCGCCTCGCTCTGTGTCTTTTTCCACTTTGAGCCTTTGGCGCACTATACGCTACACGCATGATCCGATAGGCATCGGGGTTCCACTTCGCTCTGACTGTGTGCGACTCGTGCCTTGCAGATGACGTTCGTTCTGTGTCCACCGTGCTCACTTGCCCCGCTCCGTTAGTAAACGGGTATAAGTCAGAGCACGTCTCGCTGTGTCGGCTCAGTGCGGTCACCATGTGGAAGTAAAGCGAACGCCCTGGTAACCCCTATACGAACCTGTCCCGTTCCCATCCCCCTGTATTGAATCGGAGAGGGAGCAACGAAGCGTCTGTTTGAGTATTCACTCAAGCGTCGGTCCGGGTAGCGGAGCACCGACGTCTCCGACTATGAGTAGTCGGACGTTCTTCGATTTCCCAACCATCCAACCTCCTGACCTCATCCCCAAATATTCCCCCAGATACATGGCACTCCCTGCTCCCGCGCTTGTCTCCTATGCGATGGGCAATAGACTGCGCCTGCCGGCTAAGGAGTAGGCCAACAATTGCCTTGAACCAACGGCGTTTGTGATAGAACTGGTCTGTCGAGTGGCGAGTACCAAAAGGAAACAAAGTGCCAGCAGCCGCTATAAGTCTACCAACGAGCAGGAGGAGGAGGAAGAGATTCGTGAATATATATATATCTACGATCATCGAACAGCGAACAAGAATATTAACCCCTCCTTCCTCCCACCGTTACCAAGCTGGCTAGGAAGAAAAGACGTGAAAGCTGAATCAGCTGGTCAATGCCCTGCTACACTTAAAATGCATGGTCCGGAAAAATTCAAGCGTTTTCGTCGGATAAAAGTGAAAGTCCCACGGAACTACCACAACTGACAAAGTTGGCTGTGTGAGGCACAAGAGGGAACCTTGTGATAACGAGTTTTGTGGACGCAAATGAAAGAAAAAAATAAACAGCACAATTGCTTAGAGGAGGCCTTACACAGTTGTCAAATCCCGACTATGGTTTGAGTATTCGCCTCAGGCAATCGAAATACTGACAAATACATTAGTATCTATAGCAAATATATGCTATTTGCACGGATGTTATGAACTATTTAAGGCCATGAAGTGTGATTTAGTGACAATTAGCCTTGAAACTGAGTAAGCATCAGCCCAAGATGGCCACTTGATTCGTACTCGAATATGAAGTATTCCGTTATATTCGACCTATACGTCTTATATTTGTATGTCTCGCGTACAGTAGAAAGCAGATTCGATTAAGTCCGCCAAAATAATAGGTTTTCCTGTAACTGTATACCAATTTGTTAGCAAGCGACTACTACTACATCGTTCCTGAGAGCGCTTGATACTCACTCTTTCGTGGTACCTCTTAATGGCCCTTTCTTGCCGACATTGTACCGTAATTTTACCTTCGAGATTACCCATAACGTACTCGTTTTGCGTGCTGGCCCAGCTTTAGTTAGCCCAATCCAAATGTTATTTAGATTGCTGACAGTAATCGGACAACACCTGTCGTACTTACAATTGACAAGTAATTTCACACGCTGGCTCACAGTCGGGGTGACACCATTTTTCGCTATGCAAAGATAGGCTCCGCTGTCTTCACGCTTCACTCCGACGAGATTTAGTTCTTCCCCAGCCACCTGTGATACTAAACCGATAGAAAGATTAAGCTAAATTAGATTGAATAATTAGAATTCCTAAATTGCCAAGAATGTATGATCCTTTGGACCATACTCCCGTAGGTAATAGTTGTCGGGACAGTGACCGAGGCGGTCCATTTGTTTGAATCTTCGAGCTCAGTTGGTGGCATACGAATTTTTATACGCTTAGCTCTGGAAGAGCTGGTTTGGTGTTGGCCTAAAGTTGATAAAGCTTAAGTTAATAGAGTTTAAACTAGTTAAATTTAGCTTGGTCACGTCGATGCGGGAGTGAGCATTTACCTTATGTTAGGGATAACTTCAATGTCCTCGTTAAACTCTGTGGTAAAATAGTTCTCACCATTTGTGTTGCCAATTAAACACTGAGGAGGTACCGAAAGGTTGTTGGCGAAAGCGAGCGCTCTTATGTGGCAGGTTTGACGCAAATGAAGAAAAACGAGGGCAAAATGCATAAAGAGACAGAAACGTCTGCCGCTGTCGACAACGTGGTCAAGACTACAAGCGGGGACAATATCGCTTCTGGAACGATGCCCCCCACCTAGGAGGCTTGAATCGGGCTGACCGGGACCTTGGTAGGCTTGGACGTGTGGTGATAGTACAGGATATCTAGATGATAGCCTCCTCCCTTCGCTCGTATACTCAGCTTTCCCCATCCATAGCCTCATCCTGTTGCAACCGATGATGTTGAAGCTGTTGGGTTTGCCTGGCGCGGCGGTTCAATCGGCTTGTCGTGATGATACCACGGCCAAGTGCTTCGTATGAGGAGGCTATATGTACGTGAAGAGGCTTTCAGTGCCGTTCGCCAAACGCTTACTTGCCGAAAGAGAACTTCTGCGAGCGGCATTGTCGTCCACACATCGCTGGGGCATGGAAACCGTTGCACCGCTTCATAGAGCGGATGTGAATTGGGAGAACCCGGGGGGTTAAAATGGGGTTAGTGTGTTGGCAAGGCAACGTAGGCAATGAGACAGGGACAAGCGACGAACTGAATGGAGGGGGGGTGCTACGAAGAGGTGATGGGGAAAATAGGGCATGGACCTCGGTCGCCGTCTGGATGGCCCCGGATAGGCGACATACTGCGAAAGACAGCCGATCCTGCAGCCGTTCCAAGCGCCTGCATGTCTGCGTGTGCGTATATACGTGTGTGTGTGTGTGTGTGTCGGTGTCTCCGTTGGTCTGTCTATACATTGCGGTACCCTACGGAGGTTGGTGTGGCGATAGCCTTAATGAGGCCTTTATAGGAAATCCATCGCGCGGCTCTGGTTTGGCCACTCTGCTGTCTCCCGAAGCTTCCTAAACTCCACGGAGGTCCGTCAAGGGCATGGCCTGCCTCGTATCGGCGTGGGGCCCTAATCTCGAAAGTGGAGTAGAAAGTAGATTTCTGGCTAGCAACAACAGTCGGGGCAACGGGAAAATAGACGGGTAGCGAATAGCAATTTTTAGAGTATTTTTTGTTTGACGTTGCCACTTGCAATAAATCAGAGGGAAGATTATATTTAATGTGGTACCTTACTGCTAGCGAGTATTGAGAGTAAACATTTATGAGGTCAATAAACCTGAACGTTCTACCTTAAATATTGACAGCATTGACAAATGTCCGCAAGATAAAACGAAACTGGCATTATTTCAGCAACTGAGTAATGCACGGATAAGAAACGGACAAAAAAGATTCTCTGAAGAGCAGCTACCCAATTTGCACTAAATGCGCATATGCATAGCATATTTTGCTTGCATCTTCAACAGGTAAAATTGTATTTAAAACGTTTCTAGACTATTTGACGGTTAAAAAGATTTTCTGTTTCGACTTTTTTTTTGTTCTTTTCGAACTGGTCACCGCCAACAGATTAGTCAGAATTTAGGCTGCGTGTTTAATTTTATGCCTTTGGCCAATTTACTTCCAGTAAGTTACTCTTATTATTACCGAATGGTTGATTTTAACATGCTTTGTTAAGATTCATCTAGGCTGAAAAAGTCCAATCCTAGGTTTCACTAGAGTAGCAACTACACAATGCTTAAGTTTTCACTGAAACGTTTATGGTAGAAAGCTACGAATATATAGAAATAACAATATGTAACGACGTGCAGTGTACCAATTATAATAGAGAAAGTACTGTGAATAACTTTCGTTTAGCTATGCTCCTGCTCGGCCCCTGAAAACTGGTCGTTTCGGGTAATTTTAATCAGGTTGAGCTGAAAACCAACTTCACATGAGACCAACATCTGGAGATACTGCCTGATGTTTGTCCTGAGGCTCTTGTATGAATCTTCTAGGAGACGAACTTGCTGTCAGACACCATGTTACGAAACATATTCGCTCTTGCATGTCTAGCCCCAAATTACCTGTAAGCTTTTTCTTCGGACTGGTTCCCTCCCTATGCGTCATGGACGTGATCGCCCCGAATTCGTGGACGGAACCAAGAGAATTTGTAGAGTCGATAGGCGCCGGAGGTAGAGATATGTCTTCGCCGTTCTCTCTTCGCCAGGTAATCGTCGGCGTCGGATACCCCTGAGCTTTACACCGCAGAGTTGCGTTCTGTCCTTCATGTACATTTACTTCACTCATTGTGCCTTCCGTAACGATTGACGGCGGAACTGCGATCGAAAAGCAAACGAAGAACGCATAAATTTCGCATAAAAACGAAGAACGCTTAAAACGAGTTTCCCGCTCAAAAGCGTGACCTTCGCGTTACTGGCCGTTAAACAGACGTATTTGTCAAAAGTAGCGTTCTAATATACCGACCTCGCGGGCCTTCGGCGCCAGATTTCTTTCCTGGGCTAGCCAGAAAATCTAATTGTAGGAAAGGCTGATACTTACTATAAACATCGAGATATCCGACCTGGTTGATCATTGGTTGCGAATTGATTTGACACATGTAGGCACCTTTATCCGATAACTGCACGTCCCGGATGTGCAGGTACCACTGGCGGGCGTTGTTGTGCGAGACGCGCAGGCGGTTCTCGCCAGCAATTATTGTCGTGTGAAATGTTAGTAACGTTTCAGTGTCCATCTTGATCCATGTCACCTGTCGAGGATCGAGAGAAAATTCATCGAGGCGTTAGTGTAGGAAGTGAGCTTCAGCGGGCAAAATCTTTTCCGCTGTCTTTTTCCACAAAACGAACGAGAAGAAGAAACGGTTACTTGACCGTGTGCTTTTTCATAAAATACGAATTGTTATCGTCACCGTTACATTACAGAAATAGGTAATTTGATGTAACACATGGAATCTAAATATTTTTAGGCTTGATCATCAGCTAACATTTAACGTTTACGGTACTGCTTGCTATATTATTTCGTAAGACGGATCCCATAAATATGTAACGACGGGAATCGAACCTGTGCATACACCTACGTGCCTCCTCCGGTCGCCTCAAGGCGCGCGCGAATACGCCAAGCCACCGAGTTCGACAACAGATAGAGTCTGCTGTGGACCAAAATGATCATATTCCGCACTTTATCACTGCAAAGTCCGCTTGCCAAACAAGCAAACGTTTCACATCTTCACGCACAAATACGCATCTACGCATGCCATTTGATATACAAACGCTCGACACGCTCCTACATTGATGCACACACAGAGCAAACAGTTATGATGAAAAGCATAAAAACGCATTTCCCAACTTATTACCTACTACGGCTACAGTCTACGGTCTAGTTTTTCGCTATGTCGCCGGTTTGTTTCGGAAAGGCGATGAATCTTTCTCATTTGGCTGATGCTGACGCATGTCCTGCATTGCTTCGTCCATTTCGTCGGCCGCACCTGCATCTCCAACGATTGCGGAGTTGTCTGCGGTCGACGCTGTCGTCAAGCGAGCTCTTTACGATGCGCTTTCCTCGCCATCAGTACTCTAGTCATCACCATTCGACAACAGCAGCATCACCATCATTATCGTTCTCCGGGAACGCCGTTGCCGGTAGCAGGCGGGGAGCAGACGAAGCTGTTGGGTTCCCGGCCAGTTTGGGGGTGGCGGCTGTGTCGGGCGTTACTTTTACCTTGAATGAGAGGAACGCTTTCACCAGGGCGCACCAGGGTTACTTGGCACTTAGGGCGAAAAAAGAGCTCTCGCATCTCTTGTTCCGCCGCAGCCGCTGCCTTGGACGCCTAGTGGATGAACTCCAAGAGTTTTTCCTTGTCCCTCTTCCCTCCCCCGACGCAGAGCGTTTCCGAGACCGTCGACGGCGTTTGCACGGTAACCACGCGACGGGCCGATGGTGGTAACGCCCCCTACTGGTTCGGTCCTCACCGTCGTAGTTTTCCCCTAATTTTCCTACGCGTGGCCAGCTCCATCTCGTTCTGTGTAATCCAGTTTGTACGGTATCGCGGACTGCGGCGTTTGTGGCGGGTTTTACTTGCCGAGACGCCTTTCCTTGTCCGTATTCCCGCTCACAGCTTGTGCACTCTTTCTTCACTCTTGTTTTTCACGCACCCACCTATATATATATATATATATATATATATATATATAT
>MNPL01009588.1:0-19409 GCA_002081605.1 Tropilaelaps mercedesae | reverse complement strand
TGTTTACACATTGTCGTAATCGATAGCACAACATACGTCAACAAGCATTTCCTGTCTACCCGCCTCTGTCTTTTTTTACTCGCCTGTGACGGCGATAAACGACCGTTCCGTATTACTGTTGATACATTTTTCCCACCACACCCTCTGTTTGCCCCCACACCATCACATCCCCACATTTAAGACCATTCTCCTCGTAATTTCTTGCGTCCTTCCTCAACAAAGAAGCTTCGTACTCTTGCATCGTGAGGTCTGGATACACCCTGCTATGGCCTGCTAGATGCGGAGACATCGTATACGAACAGGACGGAGACAGAGGGTTTCGGGGGATGTGTTTGTGGGCGGGACCTGTTCTCCTACCTGCCGATTTTGCCATACCCTAACAGCCACCATCTTTGACGCGCGAACGCCGTGAACACTCCCCTTCACGAGCTTCACAAACTTTCTCTCACTCTCTCTCTCACTCTCTCATTTTCGCCTTATGTAATTCTCTCTCGCGCTCTCTCGCGCTTTCGCTGTCTAACTTGGCGCGTCCAACTCTCTCTCGCCCGAAATAGGCTTTTGTCTACAGGTTCGCGTTTGGACGTGCAGGATGCATCAACATCGTCAGTATCATCAAGAGGATGGCGGCTGCTGGCATAGTTCGTCGGCGGCCGCAAACGTCTTTGCGCAAAGTCTGCAGTCGTCGCGGCAGACGTGCAGAGCTCCAGCTTAAACCAAGCTGCACGATTCTAGACCCGTCAACGTTTGGACACCGTCATCTTGTAGTCGAGCGTCCAGGCTCGCGGTCAGGTAGCGCCCGCAAGGTAACGCCCCCTTCCCAAAATAGACTATCCGAAGCCGGCGCCAAACGGCTACGACGGGGCGGCGTACCACTTTGAGCGAGCACCCTTACCTACGTCACTGTGCTTTGACACCTTTCTCTCCTTCTACCTCGCTTTTCTCCTCGCTCTATACACAGATAGATTGCCCGTGCTAAAGCCCATATAGCCCAACAACAAACCGCCCATATGACCAGTCACCCAACCATGTCTACGTTATGTACGACAAAGTCGACAGTGGCTGGAGGAATGAATTGGGGCGGTGGAGAAAGTAAGGAGGCAAACATTGGCCCACCAATTATAGAAGATGATAAAGACGAAAAGAGAGAAAGACGCTTGAATTCAGGGCAAGCTGTATGCTTGTGAAGGCGAATGCGTGCGTGTGGGTAAGAGAACAGAGGACGTTCTACAAAGTGGATCGAAGAATTCGTTCGTCCAGCAATTTTTGTTGCAAGACAATAGCGAACCACAGCATTCATTCATACCGGCTAAATTAAATAGTCATCGGCGTGGTAATAATTATAATTTTTGTTATTGAAGTTGCTGACAAGAATTATGAACTGACAATTTTGACGTAGACGGTGACGGCAAGGTCTATATGAAAACAAAGTTCCGTAAGTGCCTATCTGATATTTCTAAGTTATAAAAGCCACTTACGCGCTTGCGTTTGAATGTTTGTTTACTCGCTAAACTCTGCGAAATATATGACTGAACACCGCCCATGTTCGTTAAAAAAATTCGTTGCTCTATATGCTCAAGTGGAACGTAAGTGCCTTTGATAGACTTCAATGAACCCAAATGCTATTAACATATAAGGGGAATCGAATTCTCAGAATGATTGGTACAAAGGGAATCCGTTTTGTTCTCATAAATATTTACCAATGATCAGCTCAGAAAAAAGCAATAAATATTCACAGTAATACAAAGCCGGTCACCCTGCTGTGGGGCTCTGTTTGTCTATGACATTAGACATTATGCTAGATTTGACAACTATTCGGACACAAACTGTGTACTTTTGGACAATAGCGGCACTTTTTGTTAGAATGACTTCTAAAAGAGGCCCTAACAGTCGATAAACGGAAACGGTGCATAGCATCAGTTTGCTTCCCACCTAAAGGGAATGGTTTTCTAAACTTTCAACTTGAGGTAAACACACTTTCCGTAAACATAAGCCCATAGTCATTCGAGAAAGGTATGAGTGCGGCACAGATAAGTAAACTCTGAAATAGTTACCGAAATATGCTATTAATTTTTATCGCATTGTATCGAAAGCGAATATCCAACGACTGTAACTAGTGGCCGAAACACCACTATGGTGAGTGAGAACTAATCGGTAGAAGTTGAAATGTGGAAAACCATCATGGCCGAACACCTTGCAATATTACCGTTGACACGTTTGAAGTTTTTAATCATATTAATTTTGTGCTTATCCTTAACGGAAGTATCTCACGAAAGGTCCGGCGGCAGGTGTTCTAGATGGGCGCCGCGTGATCATGATATCGTGATGCTGGTTGGCCCTGTTTATAGATTCTCTAATGTCTGACAGACTTTATTGCATCTCACCGGTAACAATCAGTTCGGTAGTGTGGTGCTCTTGCACATGGTATGTTACGCCGAGAATAGTGGTTATTACAATTGGGCTTATCTCACTCATTCATTTAAGTTAACTGTTATACCACGTTTATAGACTTGAAGAGCTTCTGAAAATTCGTAAATAGATTCGGACAATTTCATTCGAAGCTGACGTGTAGGTATGACTAGAATCATGGGTAACGTATTAAAAAAAAGCCGGTGCTCGACAATAGTGCAAAAGCAAGAACACACGCCTTCATTGCGTCGCCGCTAAATGCGAAACCGTGGATGACATTAAATACATGGAACTATTGCTTACAATAAGCTCCTTCTGTTTTGAAGACGTTCTCCGCGCTGTGCGCAGAAGTGTTGCAGGATACAAACGAATTTGTCTCGTGTTAACCTTAGTACACCATAGCGGAATTACGCACAAGATTCAATGCTTCTTACGATCTTCTCTTCGAATTCCTTACACGGCAATATTGAGACATTTACTACGCTCGCTTTCCATGCGAAAAAATCTTCCCCCATTTCGTTCCACCAAAAGTCAAACTGCTCCACTAGCTTGTGAGTTTTTTGTTTTAACAATCGTTGGATCAAAATGTTGGGAGAATAGGATAAGCATACAAATGTAAATTTCTCATACGCTGGCAATGTCCAGCTAGAGCATCAATTTAAAGACACATTTTCTTATTTTATTATTGGCAATTACATCCTGTTACTTTCTGTCTTGGAACTGGACGAAGAATGGGCACAAACACGTTTGTCGCGTTCAATTGCCTGGCGTCACACCGTTTGGCAATATAATTTAGCAATTGTTCTAATCTACAGGCTATACATCTTTCTTCAACCCTGCTAAGTGTATTCTAAGGTGCAGCATCTAGAGCTTTGGGCAGCCGGTCAGTGTTACTTCCACTTGTTTACAAAAAATTGTAATTACCAATCTATAGTACAGTTATTGTATCATCTATATCAGTTTTGTATTTCGCCCTTACTACGCCGTATAGAAATTTGTCTGTACGAGTTACATGCTGCGCGTGTTTGTATAGTTACGTGGTAAAGTTTCAGCACACTGCTTCTCTTCGCGGCAGTCGCGTTGTCGCGCGTTTATTCAAATTTAAGGTTATTTGCACCCAATTGTGACCATATTTGGCGTTTGTAGTAGTGACTGTGCTGCCACGTTGCATTTTGGGTCTGGTGATTGGTGCGTTGTTGAATCCGTCGGAGAATTTCGATTACTCGGGATACGTTGTATGTAAAACAGAACATGTTGCCTTCGACAACACATTCTGCAAATATGCTGTTAAAAACAAAAAGATTAGTAACATATTTAAACAATATGGCGTAAAACATATATAACAAAAAGATACGAGATTTTTATCAGGTATATCGTATTTTATAAACATTACATTAACCTACTGGTACAATACCGATACGCATCTAACGTTTGCAGAGGTCCACCCTCTCAAAAGCGACCCGTCGAAGAGGCAAACAAGCTAGACTGGGGCTAACGCAGTCCTGGAGGGACGTTCGGAACCCACAAGAACGCAGGCAAAAAAGCCAGCGATGAATCTATTCGATCCGGGGACTTCACCCTGGCGTTTTGTATGTGTTCGTTTAATGTCGCAGAAGACGAGGGGTAACGGCGAAGGGCTGAGTGGTCAGGGCTCAATATTGGAGCAACGTGCATTTGATCACCGGCTTACTTTTTACTTTTCGGCAGATTTCCGCCGTCCACGTGTGTGTTCAGGCGTACCAGGTCCCCAATGTACGTAGAAGCAGTCTGCACGCGAGAAGGTATCCGGGTGCCTCAAACGATTTGCACCGCTTGCGACCCCTATACCGCTGAGAGGACCGAACAGATCAGTTTGACGCCCGTAGCGGAGTGGAAACTTACTGGTCCCGTCAACGCTAAAAGTGTAGGTAGCCATACACATACTGTACCCTTTGTCCGTCCGAGCATATGTGGTCACTCAACTGCCGTAGTTTTAACAACCTACGTAGGGTTAATTCTCGTTGGCACATTTTCAGGCTGCTTCTGCGGTGAAGATAACCATGAAAAAGTGTGGTGACTGTCCACGTTTGTTTGTCCTTTGACCTAACTTATTTTATGCAGCAAGATCCATCCCGAAATAAAAATATATTTCAATATCCTAGAAAATGTTCCGTTAGTGGAAGAATCCAATTTTCTTACTAGAGTCTCGCTTCGAATTTCCGTCGATTTGCATCGCTAGGAATGCTGAGGGAGTCTTGAAATCCTGATTTCGTCGTGAACTCTATTTACAATATAGCACTATACGTTTTTCCCTGCTTCGTTACAAGTGGCCGCTTGTAACTAATGTTGTAGATTATAAAAGGTGAATAACTACATAGCGAAAGCTGTTAGATGGGTAGAACAGTTTGAATTATTTCCAAGCCTCACACTATGATAAAGCGCATATTTTGAAATCCAGTCTTCTACGTCAGTCTCTTCCTGTGGTCACAATAGTACAAAAAATGTGGCACCATGTGAGCAACACATCTGAAGGAGCACATTCCTAAAAATGTTGGCTAACCTGGACCGTCCGAACTTTAAAGTGACGCAACAAAAGACGGATTCATTTTTTGCTCTTAATGTGCGAAAATGCGTGACGTGAAGTTAACACATTTGCAGTCACGTATATGGGTAAGTCGTTACGATTGTCGTTTGAGAAGCGGCTAACTTCGAATTGGGCAAAAGTCTTGAGGGTTACCCAGAATGAATTGGACAAACGATTACGTTAAGCACCACCCTGTCTAAACAACGCTATTGTCAATATTTAGTACCAGAAATATCGCTTTTCATTTGAACAGAAAATATATACTAACACGTTCTTACAATTGGAACGGGCAAAATAGAAGGAACAAGAATGGGTGACAAAAACCCACGCAGTGAATTTTTTCTAGGTGTGTGCATATCCAAAATTGCTTGACCTCTCTTGTTAAAATGTCTCAAACGACCCCGTTTGTTACTCAATTAAGCAATTAGCTAATCAGATATATATTGATGACGTTAATATGACACAATACAATGTCTTCACTTTGTTTCCTGAAGCCCTAGGAACCAGCCAGGACTAATGATGTTAAACACGAACAAAATTAAAGACAAAGGAGGCAGACAAAAGCAGCTTGCAAGTGAAACAGCATCAAACTCTATTATTCACGCGAGCTTTTTCACGGAATTGTCTAGTTAGCTATACCGACAAGCTGGGTAGCTGTCGCTGTTCATGACATTTACAATCGTTCAAGTTCACTGACACTTTTAAGAGATCAGGGACCGCCAGCAATCATTTAACCTTTACAGTATCACTCCTGCGTTGCTTCCCTGATTTCCCTAAAGAAAAGCTTCTTGTAGTCGTGGTAGATAATACATGAATAACCATAAAAACAAACTGATTCCCATGCAGTGTCTGGTTGATCTGCATAAACCGTAAATTTTTACAGAGAATGAACACAAGAAGTGTGCGAAATGTCTTGAGCAAACAGGCGTTGCTCTATTAGGCCACACAGGAAGACACATTTTACTTCCGTGATAAGCAGTAATAGATACTACTTGTTTGTGCTGCATAGATGCAAATAGGTATCGGATTTTCATTTCTACGACGAAGTTACCTTTGTTGTCTTACATAACAGTTCAAAGAAGCAACCAGTTGAAGCATTATCTTGATCAAAGGCAAACCGCTTATAACATTGCTTACTAAAATATTGCCTCATGTTCTACCAACTTTTCTGCAAAAATATTTGCTGTTTGTGGCTTGCCACACGAGGCATGTCGCACTCTTCGACCAGATATTTACTTGGTAGAACTGACCGATTCTAGGTCGTGGATATCTTTATGGATATTTGAGAGCACCTCAATAGATAGCTTAGCGAAGAGCCACAATATTTGATATATTGCATGTAAGATAAGAAATTATAGTTCCCTCAGTTATCTCAGTAAGGTAGGCATAAATTTTTTGTGAGTTCCAAAAACTACAGCAGCATGCAGATATGTGTAATGCTATACATCCAGTCAAAAAGCCCTACCTTTCAGATTCGTACTCACGAGGCGTACGATGGAAATCAAACTACCTCCGGTAGATAAATATAAATTGAGACTTTTGATATACGATGCCCAAAAATGCAGTTCTACACCCTTCCCAACTGATGCCTGCGTTATTGCTAAGCAAAAAATTGATTTGCCTCAGAAATGTCTGCATTTGCTGTTTGTTCTAATTTCCGTATCAGCTCTGTTTTGACAGGAGCCCATCAAGTAAGGAGAATTCTGTTACCATCTGGTCTATATACATCAACTCAGAGCGAGTGAAATTGAAAGAAGTAATTTTGGGTTCGCAAATAGAACAACTTATTACCACATCGCTACAATTCTCTGATTTATTTACAACGCTTATTACGTAAGGAAGAGTCAAATTCGGATGAACGGCTCAAATCGGTCGAAGGCCCGGGGGAGAGGTTATACGCATTTGATGCCCTTCGGAGTGCCAGTGGTTGAAACCTGAATGCATTAGACTATCGATCATCTTGTGTATTACGCAACTGTTGGGTGTCTGCTAAGACGGCAATAGACTAGACAAGGTAAACATATCATCTGGGGTTCTCTTGTGAATTGCAAACACAGCTTTGCAGCTATTTTGCAGACTGACGCGAAAATCTCAAATTAGTCAAACCAAGCTGCTAATTATAATGAGAGGCGCATACTGTAGATCTCGTGTGTGTGCTCAGAGACCCTTGTTAGGTTAAAGTAAAACGTAGTAAAACGAGTGTACAAAGCTGACCCGTTCATCATTAAAAAATATATTAACTGATCGGATTAAACGCAAACTCATTCAATCTAAATTGATCTATCTTCCAATGTGCAGTTATTTAATAGGGTGGCCGTATGCATGTTACTCTATTTGTCTCAAATACCATTAATAAATGGCGCGAAGTTGGCTGTTAGCAGCATATTTGCTTCCACGTTCACTTAGACGCACTAGTGTCATGAAGCTGGCATTTGAATCAAACAGAATAGCTCATTGATTAAAAGACTAAATGCCTACGTTTACAGAGGCAGGCAACTGACCAACAGTACACTACACTAACTTCATGTTTGTGTAGTGTATTGTTGGTCACTTCATGTCCAAAGTCGGGAGAAAAAGGATGTGAAGGCTCTGTATTCAAACCTTCCTCCCAGGGAGAAACTGCTCAGATTAGCTAATAATTATCTTAGACGAATGATAAATAAGTATCAACCCTTTTAGTTTGAGATGAGATGCTCACACGCAGATGCATACACACAATTTAACATACAAACGGCAACCAACCGAATAAAGTGACTTTGATATTTTTGCGTTGGCGACCTTAGTCGTGAATAACTTTGGTACCCGAGCGTGTATCTGCATACCGTTTGTTTTATATTAAATCTACTTTGTTTACTTAAGTATATATGAGCATTTTCATAACGCAGCTAAAAAGGAGGTACTTACGAAACCTAGTATTTGACGTTGTCATCTCTATGCGACGATTACTGCTATTTGGCCTGGCATTCCTAGGATGCATTTTTATAACATATCCATCATGCCTAGGCCCGAGCCCCACACTTTAAACAATCTATTTCGAATTTCACTATTTACGTAATCTCTCACATGGCGCTCACTAACCTTTCTAGATACACCAGGAGTTTTTACACCACTCTATCGTTGCTTTTCCATCATCTCGTTTTGAGATATAGTACCGAAACAGAAGGTATTCGTACTCAGTTTGAAATATATATCAATAACCGAGCATTCCCCAGTCTCCTACCATCCAGTTGGAATAGGCGATACAATTCCAAGCTATCCAGCCTAACCTCACGCCATAAGTGGCATGGTCAAACAGTAACATCTGTAAACACCTTTTTTATACAGATCTTTGTAAATGCCTATCTCACGACTTATATCATTGGGTAGTACAGAGAAACAGTTCGTATATAATAAGCGTACGGAGAGATTGGCATTAGGGTAAAAGTTGCCACTCATAGAAATAAAGAAATGCGAAACTTCGGTGCGACCTTATTCTATTGGATACCAATTGTACATAATTTTATATTAGTATAAAATTATAAACTTTTTCTAACGTTAAACTCATCTCAAGAAAATCCCAACTCTGTAAGGTAGACGTCCCTTGCAAACCTTCACGTCTGAGTATTAAATTTACCATCATCTTGGCCCATCGAGCTTACGCCAATCGGTCTACTTGGCCGTCAACCTAATACCCTCAACACTATTTTATCTTTAGATTTTTAAATCGAATGTCTGCTCTTTTTTCCATAATTACATTAATTCTAAGTTAATTATTTTCCAGAATCTAAGCGTATCCTTGTGTGTACCTTCGCATGTCAAAAATTAATTACCAAGATTTGTGGCAGGAGTTGTTATGGCTCAAAGTGAGACGACTGGAAATTCAGGACGAGGTTGTGGTCGACATAGAACACAATATTTTTATCAAGGCACATGCATTTTCCTAAAAAGCATGCGCATTGGACATACGTATGGCTGGCTCTATGCTGCAATGCAAATGCTTGCAATTGTGCTGAACCTTTTCAGGCAAACGTCTTTGTACCCGTGCTAGTGGCTGGAGAGGTTAGAATGAGCTGGGAAACAGGTAGTTCTATCTAGTTGTCTCGCGTATATATATGTATATACGAGTATGAAAGGTTAACCTAAATATGTCATGCAGGTGGTCAAAATTTACTCTTCCTGCTGCGTTGCGCAAAAAAACACGGTCTCCTTCATAGTCGTTAATTGTTGGTTGGTAAGTTATGTGCTATAATATACTTTGTACGGTAGCTATAAATATGAGTATGTGCGCAGGTCTATATATTAATGGGTCAACTTTATGGTAAATGCTTATAAATGCAAGGAGTGACGGAACCTTTTCACAAGGTAAGCAAAGTAAGTTTAATGTTCAACAAAACTTTCCACACACATTGTCAGTACTGTGAGATGCATAGTGATGAATAATAAAAAAATATTGTAACACATTTTATTCATCTTCTATATAAACTAGGCCGGCCACAATAAGGTCAAATCCCCATTCCCCTTCACTGAATAGCATGCTTCAAAATCTATTTCAGCTCATTTAGAAAGTTTTAAGTTTTCGAATTGACATTGGATTAACACGTTGTCTAGCTTTATCTTGCTGACCTCCTCGTTGAAATATCTTATCGATCTCTTTCCCAAGACACCAACGAATCAGCGGATCCCTCCACTACGTATCCCGACATTTATCGAGCGTGGAAAGGTTGACTCCACCTGGCTAACGTTGCGAGTAGATACGTCAGCTGCTAGAAGTGACTCTAAAACGGCTTTGGAATCAAGGCATGATCGATCGAAATTGCAGTTTTAGCTTTTTTTAGTTCTGAACGACAAACACCGGTGTGATTGATTAATTGTTTCGCATGATTGATTGATTAATGTAATCATGTTATTGTATTTAGCCGATTTATCCATTTATACTGACATACTCCTGAAGCCTCGCTCAAGCTGTAAGCACGTGTAAAAATGTGACAAGGTTAGTGAGCAGTTTCAAACATCCTTCCAAAAAGCGGAATAAAAACCGTGAAATTGCCGTAGTCCACCGTGGCAGAACAGAACACACGGGATATTATAAATGTAGAACCCATCGAGAGATTTTATACTTTGTATTAGCCCTGGTAGAGCCCGAGTATGGCCTGTCGTAATTTTTTTGTTAATAAAAATTCTCTCTAATTTTAAAAAAAAATCTAATCTGTCTATTATATAACATACACTCCTAGCATCTGACTCTCCAGCGTCTGTCAACCCTTCTTTTTCCCTATTTTAGTGGCTCTACTGCAGTGGCAGCCCATTTTATAGACTTGTACGGTAATTTGTTCTTAAGTATGATTACTGATATACGCAAACGCTTCTGATAGGCAAGTTTTTGTCCGGGGCAACATGTAGTGATAAGAGTCCGCCGGTGAAGGACATCCTTGCCGTTGGTCTTTTCATGTTGAGTCTGTTTTGGATTGCTGAGCCACTCGTCTTCATTTCTCAGATTGTCCAACAGCATCTATCTGATTTCGGCATTTCTCCATCTGATGCCTTCTTCACGGCACCACCCCACTCTATTGAATCTGTTGTTATCACAAGCAGTACACTACGATGTTTGGCTTGCATATTGGCTAAATACATTTCCGAGCAGAGCGTAAAGCACTTATAAAAATGCCCGCACGCAAGAACCGCGTAGCCTTGCTTAGAGTAGTTGTACACTGGCTAAGTAATTCAATGTCGCTGCGCGAAGATGCATTGCGCCACATGGCTATCACTTAGATGATCTTCGTCCATAATTAAAGTGCGTCCATATGCGTGTATATGTTGTGCTTGTAAATTTGTATACATCGCACAAAGCTACATTTAAGAAAAGGAACACTCGAAACCGTACGTCTGACAAATTGGCAAAAATCCTCAGTTATCAATGTGCCTGCTAATAAAGTGAGAAACAAAACATGGAAGCTCATTGGACTTTTCGTATAGAAAAGTACGTTTTGGTTCTCATTGCCGGTGTTCATGACTGCGGAACGGATCGAAGATCCGCTACCGGCATTCGGTGTGAACAATTTAGTTGGCCGTAAGTTACAATAAAAAAGCTAGACTTTGTAAAATCAATTCTAAATGTTGTGCGTACGTTTAAAGCGCAGCTTTGAAACTCCACACATTTCCAAATGTAATGGGAACACGCAGGTTATCCCTAGATTCGAACGTACTTACTATTGGGCTAATATTTTCAAAGACACACACTTTATCGAAGCTGTGCGTTTGGCAAGTCTAAAAATCGCATCCGAATAGCTTCAAGTAGAAAAGAAAAGATCGAAACACCGCTGATAAGACCCTTTACTTCTATTATACATAGGTGAGGTGGCATTCGTTGATGTTTAAGGTGAAGTTTTTACGTTCTACGTTTTTACGTTTTAAACGCCAGCAATTCTTACAGGCTTACAAACTATTTATATTTATTCGTCAATACATTTTCCCTTTAAATAACGTCTAAGGTGGAAAGAAACGAGAAGCCATTTACACATAGCGGACTCTCCTCCTTTGCTTGTAATTTTTAACGAATGATTGAAGCTCGAGATGCTGAGTGCACTGGGTCTACAACGTAAAAACTATGATTGAATTAAATATGTATTTTAACAGTGCATAACTCTTATATGCGGAAGAACACATAAAACGGTTATGCTGCAAGGGCTCCTTACCGAGATATTGGGCGTGCATATTAGCCCAACGGAGACGTAAGTAACAACGTATGTGAATACCTGCTAGAGATCCAAAAAAATAAAAATACGTGAGAAATAGTTGAAAATATAGCTCAACTTCTATATAAAAAGCGGTAAATAGGTAAAGTAATGGGTTACCTACATGGTAACTCAGAGTATGACACCAAAGCTATAGGACGTAAAGGTAACGGAGTAAAGAGATACAGATACGAATAAAAACATCCTTCTAAGGTAACCGATCGACCGTGTACAATAAATTAAATAAAGAATTAGAGTTTTGCTTTACATATATCAAGAATGTGGATGAAGGTCTGGAGGCGACCGAATCGTCAATAAGGGCAATGTGGAAGGACAGCAGAGGCATACGACAAGCAGAAGGACTTACAGAACATATTGTATTGAAGGGTGCTAACTCCGTTGTCCCAAATTATGCTCAGCGTCCTTAATCAATTTTTCGCCATTTTTAGAAGGGATCTATTAGCTAGAAGAAAACTAAACAACATTTTCGTCTGTAACGTGCACACCACCCCTCCATTTCATCTATGATACATGGCTAGCTGGACATCAATTCAGTCACGCTGAAGCTGGTCAAGTGTCACTGCATATTATAGAGAAGTTATAAAATTCCGAAAGAAGAAATATTAAGCATTAACTAAAAAAAGAACAAAGAGACTTAGAACAAAAAGATATATATCCTTTCATATATTCATATTCGTGTTAAATCACGAGAAGGCATAACAACATGTGCTCCTTGTTAAACGTATATTGTGCGCGCCCATTGAAGTCAATACGTGTATCCCCCTCATATAGTATTCTTGTGGCAATGTATCATATTAAAGCTGTGCTCACTGTGCATACATAAGCTAGGGAGGTATGCCATCTATTTTCAGTCAGGGCAAGACTGACTATAGAGAACTGCATGGAAGCCACAGGTGTCTGTGTACGCGGCACCCTGATGCCTGCATGCACCTGCTTCGAGTCTATGGAATCCTACAGACGAACGATCATATTTAGCTTTATAGTCTTGTATTGAACGTGTCAATGGAAAGTAACGTGCGTGTATATTTCTGATTCTATTTCTGTGCTTGTGTGTATCGTTGGATGTCCGTTCAAAGCTATCACTTACGAGTAATGCAAGAGGAAATAACCTCATCCTCATGGCTAACAGCTGACACGCCGGCGCGTAATCGACAGTACGTTTTGTATATTCGAATTGCGCACGACTCTTTGTCGAGATCACGTGCTACACACGCCAGACAGTCTTGGCAATCAGAAGCTAAGCGGTCAGCCAACGGCGACTAGCTTCTTTGCGGTTGGAGCCGCTGGATCGACCACATGACACGACTAAGTCGAGCGACGATACCCGCTCCACCGGAAAAGCTATGTTTTCACACGAGTGTCCATACAGCTCCTATAGAGTTTCCGTATTACGATGAAGAAACAGCTTGTCGATTTATGGCAGTCAAAAATGAGTCTCATGAAGAGCAGACGTATGAAGTAAGGATAGCGGTCTCATAAGATCCGCAGAGCCGGCGTAAACCGGCGGGCCGATCTATTGCTGAAACACGACTTACACTGTGGTACTGTCCAGTCGCAAAACGACAGTTCCGGAACCGTTGCATCAAATTTCGTTGTGTGTGGCACTGATTGACGGACGAATTTCGAAGTTTCCGGCGCTCTTTGGGTGGACTATGTTTCCAAAAATTCGCACATAGCACAAGCTCCTAGTGCGAAAGATGTTGCCTCCGACAGGTTGCTCTAGAACTTTCCGTTATTGATACTGCTGTTGCTCCACTTGTGACTTAAGCAACTAACCTGGAGAACCAGCCAGGTGTTTGCAGTATTGAATCGAACTTTTCCGCGTACTTCAAGTTGGGGCAGTCGACTGTTATGCTAGTAATTTATGACCCTTGTTGCTACCGTTGTTGTTTATGGTATTGTTGCTGGTGTTGGCACCGTCTAGTCACGTCGTATTTGTGAGGCGCGAGCTGATGTCGCCGAGAACTCCAGTCTGGAGGACTTGCCGACTCGTCGCGTGTCCCGCGTGCAGGAGCGTGTCCGACGTGCTGCACGGCCGGAGCTCACCGCACAGCGGATAAGCAGTGCTTGCTGGCTGGCGGCTCGAATGCCTGCACTCGTTGATGCCGCGAGTGCAACAGTTGGCCGGGAGCCCGCGCGAGACCAGAGGGGCGGGACTTGGTCTGCGCGCGCATTCCAAGGGCCTCGAATCGCTTGTTCCTGAGCGTTCGGGATGGAAAGAAGAGTCCGTGCTTGCCCCCGGTAAAGGCCGTAGCACTGGCTCTTGCCGCCTTTTGCCCCAAGGGCCGCGTTGTGCACCCCCTGCCCCCTTGTGTTCCTCCTCCGCACAGCCATCGTCTTGCGCGGCTTGCGAACCCGCTGCAAGTCCACGGCCCGTGACGTAAATGGGTCTACGTGCATCCCAACATGGCCAACCATGGCTATATACTTGCTACATTAGCTCTGCCCATGCTAGGGTAAAGTTCTATCTAGCCGACCAGCGTAATACGGAGCCACAGCGCCACCCTCCACCGCGCCCCTATGATATGGTGGTAGTGGTGATCCAAAAGAAGCAGGCTTGGGTGACGTACGTAAGAACGAAACGGAAAACTGTGAGCTCCTAAAAATAGCCCATTCACCAACGCGGTTACCCCGCCTCCTGGGTTTAGTTGTCGATCGTCTACCCGTTACGATATCTAGCCGGGCTGCCGCCCACCCGTTTGAGACTACGAGGTTAGTCACTTGGGGGTGGTGACAGCTCGAGACTTGAGGACGCAGAGATGGCAAGGTGGTGATGGTGCACTTAGGCAGACTTTGCGTTGAGAGTGCCTTTATGTTGACTACTTCGCAGCTCGGGCGCCACCATAGGTAAGAGTGGGAAATCGGACGCTAACAACAACGACACTTGCTCGCAGACAGTCGATGGGCTCTGGTCGATGTGGTAGCAGGTATTCCATCCGCTCACCCGCTTCGTCCACTTTCCCACCTTGATAGAGTATAGGAGACCCTCGGGACCAAAAGACACGCCAATTCCTACTGAATGTGAAAAATCTGATTACCGGGCGAGTTCCCCAGAGTTCATGCGGCTAAATTGGCGTTATTTTTTTAAATTCTGTTCAATTTAAATAATTCTTTATTGACCAAGGGAAGTAATTTAATGTCGTTCGTGTGAATGACTATTGTGATTATGAAACACTTTTGTTTTCATACTCATTCAACAAGTGGACATTATTTTCCCCGGTGTATAAGACAACTTTCTTGAGAACTGCTCTAGCTCAATTTGCACAACAGCTCTAGAGTAGGAAGCACACACAAAGGGCCAGGGGTTTAGCCTAACGTCAAGAAATATGTTAACTGACCTTACTCTTTTGTAATCTGTTATAACAGAGAGTGTCATCTACTACAGCGGCGTCGTATGAGCAACATAAAAAAGGTGATAAATTTATTCCCTAGGCAATCGCACCGTCTATTATTTGTTCGTAAACTATAAGCTGTACTCTTTCTAGCACTTTAATATGCTTTCGCCCGCGAAAAATTTGGCGATTACTCAACCGTGGAAATTGTTTTCTGTCTAACACGAAAATACATAATATCAGGGAACCCACGCAGGAGTAATTTGTTTTTATGGAATTTGAGGAGATAGAACAGGGCTCTACGTCGAACTATAAATTGCGCAACTAAAGGTTCGCGTAGATTGTTTTTCACTGAGTAGTGTGACGCTTCAAGATGCACCAGACTGCCCTGCTGCCTACTCAATCTGACGTGGTAGCGTCCTAATTTTACCATTCAATCGCAGGAATTCCGAAGTGGGAGCAGGCGGCTGTACATCTGATAGTGGGATCTATAGGCTAAACTCCTTAGACGAGGACGCATTGTAAATTGCGCACGACCACAGTGCCCAGTAGATATCGCAACAAATTAGCGCGTGAATCAGATTTGTTAGCTTTGAACGAGTTTCTCAGACAGGCAAGGGGCCTGTTTATAGGGCTATATAAGGCTATAACACAGGGGGCTGTGTTATAGTCTTAATTCTGTCCTCGTTTCATCGCCTTTTTAATAGCATATCAACTAATAATGAGTGCTTGACACGTTGATCAAGACTCACATGACAACCAGTTCGTCCATTTGACTTATATAAAGGCATCAATTCGGCAACGGGAACCATATGATCAAATTTGCGGTCGGCCCACGTTTACATCGGAGACATGTACCAATTCAATAGCACTGACGGCAAATTATGAAAGGTAACAAGTGTATGCTAGAAACATAGCTCCACAGTGACTTTTGACTAAAACGTTAAGGAAATTATTTTGTTAGAAAAACGATAACATTACACATCGCGTATTGCATCATCCTCAAGTAACTGAACGTTAGGGTCTGAGCAGCAATAAACATGATAGAACAAATGGGAAAACGAAACACATTAAATGAATGGCAATACAAAAATATGTTTTAAGTCGAAGCAATAAGCATCCTTGTTTCATGCTCTGCGACGGCAGCGCAACAGAGGAATCCGGCTTTAATTCAATTGAAAACTGAATAATTGTCCAAAAAATCATTAATTTGATAAAGCAACGACACCAAAAATTTGAACCAGCCGGATCTGTCACTTCTGCCCAATGCTCAGTAACTCTCACAGAGTTCCTCCTATTATACCGCACTTCATAAGGATCCTCAGGGTATTTTGAGGTTTGCTTACGCACAATAATATTGATTATTAAGCAATGAGCATGAGCACATGCAAGATGTACACATGTGTAGCGTCGTGTATCGAATATAGATCATTTGTATCGAATAAATAACATGCACAAGAATAAGGTCAAAATCATGTTTGCAGAATAGTTGGGCCGGACTGCAACAATAAAACAATTTTCTACGAATGTGTAACTATTTTTACTTGTTTAACGCTCGATTAGTTATTAATTGCTCTAGAAATAGAAGTCAACCAAATCTTTGCAATATGAGAAAGTTTAACATGCGGACGAATAAGAAAAGGTCACAGTACTAAATTACCACACAGCATTCAGTGGGACCAGTCGTATGAAGTTAAAAAACCGCCTATTAAGCGGTCAGCTCCCTGGAAGGCTTCATTCGCACATTCAAAGGTACAACCCTATAGTTACGACATAGCCCTTTACACGGCGTTTGAAAAAGTGCGAACACAAACAATCGCTTTGTGGCGTCGTCTGCCCAAATTATAGCTCCATTTTTCCACGTAGCAGAGCTGGATTTAACATAGCATTATAATATTTGGGTAATCACATCCGAGAGCTAACAAACTTAAATGCTTGGGAGTCGATACCCCCAGTCCCAGTTTTGAAATTTCTTAGAATTCAAAAAATAAACGAACATTTATGTCAGTATCTCTGAGATCAGCTTGTACTCCGTGTGATAATATATATTATTATAATTCTCATAACCTTGATTGTTATATTAAGTAAACGGTAAAGGGAAGATTTACCGAAAAAGCGTGAACTTATCGTTTGTCGCAATGCGTCACCGCAGTGTTCCCTTTACTATTAGACTAATTCATTTTGCAGCTTATCTCGAAATTAATTCGAACTGCCTGGAAAATCTACATAAAAAATAATTTGCCAATGCATGATTGCGAGTGTAATATTACCGAATCATATGGCCTACTTCTCGTATGAGTAACCGTGTCGCTTTTATAAGCCCGCAAGTTCAATATTACTACTTTTCGCAGCGATAAAACGCATAGTAATTTTTGATGAGGATTTGTCAGCGTCCACCTCAGTTTTCTTCGAGCCAATTGTATGTACGCAGTAAGCCTTACAAAGCGTTGGAAAAAGAAAGATCGTTAATACGTATTGAGTGATTTTCTCCGTTTTCCCATTTCGTAAATTTGACTTTAATGCTCTCTCGGATATTATAAGTCTCCAATGAACGCTGCAGTAATCGTACTTTCTTTCTTTATATCTTAATCTAGTTCAGAAACTACGCAGTGTAGCAGAACACGACACATACAGAAAATGTTACCTCTTTGCTTAACGAAAACAATGATGATCGTCTCCGTTTCTACCTGTTTTGCATTTGTTTGAAGACAATGAGTGGAGGATTCTTCAGCTCGGAAACGTGAATCAACGCTGTCTTAGTTTTTTTTCTTAGTCTACTGTATTGCTACTGTTACTACAAGCGTTCAGCAATGCCGCCGCTAAACCCGTGAAAGCAATGACTAAAGATTAAAAAAATTAATTTGAAATTGCTTTTTGACGGACACATACACATTACTAGTGACTCCACTACCTCTAAATGGTTAACACGAATATGAAAAAAAATGTACCACGCAACTGACCATGGCGACGCCGATGAGTGTCCAACGCATCACTTTTAGGTACGGGGTCGCCTGCTTTTGCCGACTGGGTGAACTGTCACGTTCTTCCGCAAGTCCATGTCCAGCAATATCATAAACCGGTACAAGAGGAGCCGGTTTTTTCACACTCATCACCCGAATTTACCCCGACTAGTCACATTCAGAGTTGTCACTCTAGGCACGACGTTATTTTGTGAAAACGATGTTGTGAAGCGCTTCAAGGGGTTGTATGTAGGGAGTTGCCTAGTGAGCACAAGGCTTCGCCGTTTTGTGCATATATCGCCGAGAGAGGATTGTTGCTTTTGTTGTCACTTCATGTTCACGTAACATATAACTGTAAAGCGTTCGGCTAAAGTGTTCACTACGATTACTTAGTATTACGTCACAAACCGGTAATGTGTCACAGCTTTAAACTAGATCGTGATGTTGGTCACACCTGGCGAATTTGTCACAATCAGTCATCTCACGCTAGCCTACTGATTATGGCATACTGGCCGGTCTGCTTTGAAGCAGGTGTACGTCAGGCTATGCCCGGTCTTGAACCCCGAACACAGCCTAAGTTTCGAATGAAGCCAAATCGACTGCGCGACCGCTCACCTCTCCTGAAAAGCAACCCGTACGGTTGCCGATCCGAACGGAACGGCTATCTCTCGTCTGGGTTCTGCGATCCGAAGCTTCATCAGTTTAGCTACTTCTCTTACATTCGGGATATTGGGTGTCAGTTCGCTCGTGCCGCTCAAGCAACGTGATCCCGTAGACCGAGCAGTTCACACGTAACAGTCAGCCTTACCGCAACCTCTTCAGAAACCGACGGCCGGTAGCGGTACGCTAGCGGGGGTCGTCGCATGAAGAGTCGGTGTCCATCTACTCTCAGTAACGGCTGATTTTTCCCGAGTGTCCTCGTTCGCTGTGCCTGTGTATGTATGTGCGCGCTTTCTGTGTGCTTTCGTTCGTGTGCTGACGTGCGCCGACCAGCTTCTGTTTTTCTACGGCTCACCAGTAGGCGAGGACGAAGATGCGATATCGACATTGTGTATAGCTATTATTCAACGCGGAGTAGAGCTTTTACTATGCGAGACATAGTGGCCGTGCATCGCTGACAAAGTATGAGTTAGTTGCAGGGATTCACGACGTGTTGCTAAGATCCACCGAAGAGGAGGCGCCGAGAAATTCTGAGAATACTCTACTCCCCGCTACCACCATAACTATTTACTGGTTACAGTTCTGATAGCCGTATAGCTACAGAGAAAGCTAACACTCCAGCACCTCTTCCTATGGAACAAGTGCTCCAGCTCGAAAGAACTGCACACACATTCACACATATATCCACCCGTAATGACGATCTCTTTCTCTCTCTCTCTCTCTCTCTCTCGCTCTCCCGATATATATATATATATAT
>MNPL01009585.1:0-10333 GCA_002081605.1 Tropilaelaps mercedesae | reverse complement strand
TATATATATATATGTATATATATATATATATATATACACTCTCCATGAAACTAACTCACTTATATTTATTCCATGGAGCCACGAACGCACGCGCATATAGAAACATATTTGTCCGCAAATTTGTTCGCAAATTATTTCAACGATTGTCATGATATGTCACGAAAAACGCTCAAGCAGGTGCTAATCATAATGGGCCCATCAACTCGTTGGGTCGAAAGGGAAAAGCCTTCGTCAGCCATAGTGGGATGTAAACACAATTCGCCTTTACGCTCGTGGAACGATGCTGATCAAGAGAGCCCTCGTGGCCGTGATGTGTTTATTTAAGGGTCGACTGGTGTTTATTGACGAAATGCGCTCTTCTTGGCGGTAGAAAGACTTCGACGGCTGTTCTGTCGGGCGTCCCGCCTGTTCCGTTATTTTTCCATTTTCGTCTCAGAATCGACAGCTCAGAAGCAGCTACTGAGGTGCGCTTCACTTCGGAACGAAGCGCAGAACGGGTGACTGGTCACAGGCTGACCACAAAAGTTGGCCGAGAACAGACTACGAACGCAAACGGCGAACGCGTCGAGAGGCCGACTGCAGCAGCGGCAATGGCGAAAATTGAGCTGTGAAGACTCAGCATCTGTTGCTCCGGTTTTCGCGTACGATGAAATTCTCTGTTCGTTCGATATCTCTGTGCCTTAGTCTTGTGACTTGTTCGGACTGTTCGGCTCAGTGGCCCAGCCGGAACGTCTGGCGAAGATCCGACAAATCGCACGTCTTGTCTCGCTCGGTAGCTTGCTGCCGGTCGTCAACATACCCGAACTGCGTGCAAAAGCGAGAGAAGCGATATAGAGAGCAAACGAGAGAGAGAGAGGGAAAGAGGTAGAGAGAAGATCGGGTCCCCAGACCGCCGGTTGGCCCAGATACTACTATGACAGTGGTTATTTTTGTTTATTCTATTTTTCAATTTTTAAGAAAAATATTAATCACAGCTCGTTTCCGACTTGTTCGTCGACTTGTACCTCCCCAGCCTGTCGCAATGTTGTCTTCGAACAGACGAACCCCGCAGGAGCAGAACTAGGGGTACATTAGGGATTAGACTGTGGACGCGAGGCTAGCCGGTCTGCGGCCTATCGACGTCTAGCAAATAGACGAAGAATGGATCCGTCCTAGAGACAGACCCCCTTAGTCCCGGCCAGCGACGGCCCAGAGACAGACGTGCACAGCGACTGGGCCCGCAGTCAACAAATCAACGTGCGAGTTATTGGCAGTTGTTGTCTTCGCTGCTGTATAACCACTCGTAAAAAGATCACCTTCGCTGCGGAACAACCTGAGCTGATCTTGGCAGATGTGTTTGCCGTTGCATGGGCACACGTTAAGTGGAAGAGGCCAGAGCAGATGGACTGTGGGGAGGTGATAACAAACTGCTCACAGGGGGGAAGTGTTCGCCAGGGACGGCTGGGCGGGATAAATATAAAATTGAAATTCACCCGACGGAACCGAGTGTATGCAGAATAGATGAATGGCACCCGCGTGCGCGCTAGTCCAGTGGACTTCAGCAAACGCAGAAAATCGCACAGATCACGTGCAAGACTCACAGATCACTTCGACTTCGGGCAGTTCGCGCCACTGTCGCGCTGAAAAATCGAAGCAAAGTCCTGCCAATGGACTGGCGTCTGCGCGTGTATCATCACCGTAGCCCGGTAAAGAGTTGTGGGGACCGTTTTGCAGAGTAGGCAGCGGCGAAAAGAAAAAAGCTAGAACGGATATCGAAAGCCCTTCGGCCGCCGTATGGAAACGTCGCAAAATGTTGTCGACTTGCTAGTAGAAGGTGAGTACGCTCCACGCATCGCTGACAATTTGACAACGTCGTAGCGTAACAGCTACGAACAGTAAACCACTCACCGGGCCCTCCGTTGGTCAAACTGGCGTTGAAAAAATCTACAGAAAGGTTTTTGATCGGGTAAGGAAAATGTGGTAATGTAGGGTACCACGTTCGAACAGAATAAATAGCTGCTTCAACGATAAGTAAGGCGAGATGTGTAGTTATTGTTGTCGCTTCTATCGGCATTCTCGTGCCGTTGTGGCTGCCAGCGTTACCGACGGCGCTACACACTAATAATTGCCATTGTACCCACAGTCGTCGCAAAACCATCAATTATCGCTACCATCTTATATTGATTTAACTCGAGCGGTGCAGACGGTTCGTCCAGCTTTCGGCTGTCATTCAGTGGCGTCAACAACAATGCTATAGCCTGGTAGAGCGTAACTGGCCTGCTGAACCCATTGCCAACAAAACCCAGTGCAGCTATGCTCGATTTACGCGGCCTGCGCGTCTGGGCCTTGTTCGATTTCGAGTGCACAGACACGACGCTGGGCCCTTGGCGCTGAACTTTGTTATTACGAGCGATTTTCTTGCACGACGCTTTTCCTCGTATACCTTGCCTGTGTGCCGCTTCATGTGTGTGTGTGTGTGTGTGTGTGTGTGTGTATTGTCGTTGTTGATGCCACACCAGCTCACGCATGTGCATGCATTTAATTGTTCGCGAACGTCTGGTACAGGTGCGTCTGTATGGCCCGGTTGTGCTGGTTATTTATGGTATACGGTTTGCATGTGTGGTTTTATTTATGTCCGAATGAAATTTCATCCCAGAGGCGTTGTCAGAACGAATCACACCCAGATCGTGGCGGATTTGGTGCCTTTGTGGCTGTTACACTGTTGCTATTCGGTAGGGTTTTGACGGGGGCCAATGGTGGGCCTTGTAATCTCACTCACAAAAACAGACAAACACATATACACACATCGACACATGCACCGACAAACATAAACACACAGACAGTCCTACGCAAAACTCCCGAAACGATAACTCCCATTTAACTGACGATATTTGATTGGCCAGTGATCACTTGGCCGATACTGGACGCTATCATTATCCGCAAATTAACGACAGATGCGGTTACTTAATCACACGGATACCCGACAATAGCATTTTGCCATTTTTCACCGATAGCCAAACAGCCGTAGACAGCTGAGCCAGCAACAACTTCCAGGGCGAGTTTCCAGGCTACCGTTTCAACCAAGCAGCACCGTCTCGTGCGGTGATCTACCCGTTCGGGTGGCAGAACGGACGCCGTCGTAAGCTCGACATCTTTTACTCTGCGTCGACTAAATTCGATTCGCAGCTAATGTCGACACAATGGCTCTGAACCGGCCGGCTGTCGACTTCGATTCACTTCAGGGCGATGATTCAGGGCTGTGAGGTCGACGTTGATTGAGCTGAAGGTCACAGCGAAACGATAGCGAACGTTTGTCGACAAAAGACGAACGCGATGGCCTGAGTGACACAAACTGATCGCTCTGGAATTGGAGTCTGAGGCTGGTTTGGGGTCTCTGAGGGGAGATCTTCGGAGAAGATCCGAGCTTGACAATAAGCGACGGTATCGGCACTCGTCGAAGTGACATGTTCGCTTTGAAAGTTGCTTCGCGCTCATTGTGATGTGGCACACGCATTCAAGAAACTGGTAAAGAAGGTACTCGGATAGGTGGACGTTTAGCTGTGTGCGATCCCCCGAAGCGGAAGTGTGTATACTTGCTTTCGTTTGGAAGTTGCGTGAACTTCGTGTTCAGAATGGGATGTGTGGTTCCGTCCTTGACTCGTACAATGTCACCGCGCCGTCAGCTGTGGTCGATGCAGTGTCGGATGTTACGTAATGGAAATGGAAATGTATTTTCACATCATCTAATGCCAACGTTCCTATGCTCGTTTTAGGCCAGCGTTAGCCGAAAACTGAATTTCGTTCGAACCGAATACAGACGAATAAACGAATGAATAGAAGACACAGAGACGCCTTCGTTATTAAAGCAGCATCGCCATTGAAAAGAAACGCTCAGTTGGATAACTTCACGCCGTGCTCGCGCCGAAATGTCACTGTAAACCGGCCGGACTCGAACCCGTGACAGCTACGCGTCTCTTCCGGCCGCGGGGCGCTCGAGAATCGGCGGGTACCACCTCCTCCACTCTCCTTCGGCCGCCGCTTGAAACTGACTAGAACTTTACAATAAAGCAACTTCACATCACTCCAATCAGGGAAAAGAGCGCGATTTGCGCTCATCTTCCGGCCCCTCATCGTCACCCGAAACCGATTTAGCTACGCGTGTACCGCCCATACGTTACCGTTGCGCGTCGCTCCCGCCTGAAGTGGCGTCGAGTTCCGACGCGAAGTCGCTTCCCGTGGAGCTGTCGAATGAGGAATAGTTCGAGGGTAGCGAGTCCGTCGAGTTCATCTCCTGCAGCGCTTGGCCGGCCAACCAGCGGCGGCGTTGCGCCAACTGGAAATGCTCCTCGTAGCTGGATAGAAGCGGGCGAGGAGCTTCGGGAGCGGGCATTGAGGCGTTCGTCGAAGTCGCGTTGCCCCCGGCTGGCGTCGTCATCGTAGACAGAACCGGGGGCAGAGGCGGAGGCGGCGGCGGCGGCGGCGGTGGCGGCGGCGGTGGCGCGACCGACGTGTCCCCAGTGGGCGGCTTCACGTCCCGGAGTGGGGCACACGGCGTGGGCGGCGGGAGAGAGGTGCAGGTAGCGGCTGCAGGTGTAGCTGGAGCGGGGGGTGACGTAAATAGGTCTTCATCGTCGTCCATATCGAAACTTATCTGTTGATGTAAAAGAGACGAATGCTCTTGAGCTTGCGCATGCTTAATGGAACGTCATAAAGATCGAACCATAATGGCTATGTATTTGCTGTTAACTATTTATAGATTAATATTCTTATATTAATCATTTGGAGTGTTTATTTAGCAGTAGCGATGGATCCGCTCGTCTGTGCGTACGCATACGATAGTGTCGAACGTGACGCAGGCAGGACAAAATGGCGGAGGTTATCGTGCTAACTGTCAAATATAATGCCGAAACCGTCTCTGAGGTGAGCCTACCTGAGATCGTAGTATCCGCTCCATACTCGAGCATTGTTGCAGGGGGGGCATTAGCATGTTCCGAACAGGTGGGGGTAGTGGCGCAGGCGGCGGCGGTGGCGCGGGCGGCGTAAACTGGTGCTCGGCGTAGGCGGGTCGCACATCCTCCCGGATTTCACCCAGTGACTGTTGCTCGATGACTGCCAGGTTGGCGTCGACCAGCTGATCGCCTCGATAGGACGCCTGTTCGAGTTCTTGGATCGCCTGAAGGGCGAGGTCCGGCGACACCATCCCGCCCGTCGCCGTGAAGCTGAACCTCCGCGGGCCTTGCTCGGAGCTCGGCGAGTTCTGAAGTGAGTTCCGCGCCGACAAATGACCGTACGAGCCGGAACCCGAGACCAACGAGCTCCGCGAGCTGCTCAGGTAGGCGGCGAGGGAGGTAGGCGACGTCCGGATGATCGTATTAATGTCAAGCGAACTCGGAGATTCGCTGGGGGACTGCGAAAGCGATCTTTTGTTACGGGCCGAGCCCCTGCCGAAGGACGAACGAGTCGAGCTGCTCCGCGGACTCGTAAACGTTGACGAGGTCGGGGAGGATGCGGCCGAGCTGTTCGTCTGCAGCTGCTGGATGACAGCGCTGACGTAGCTGTACGTCGAGTCATTACACGGCGTGATCGGTTCCTCCTCGACGTCCTGACTCCAGCTGCGGCTCGTCAGCTGGGCAAGCGCCTGTTACGTGAACACGCGTCGATGTTAGGTGTCAGTGCGTCAAACGTTGCTATCTGCGAGTTTTTCGTCAGTGTACGTGGTCAGGAGATGTTTAGTGGACGGACGCACATGTTTCTTTGCGATCTTAGCGCGTCGAAGTTAAAGGAAAGGGAGGGGATCTGGATGGAAGAGTTTGGCATGCGGAATCTCTCAAAACATGAGGCCAAAAAGAGGAAGCTCGTCTGAAGCTCATATATATATATATATATATATATATATCTAGCTTCGGATGCGCTGGCTGTCATACTGCGTTCGAGTTGAGAACTATACAGTTATAAAACAAACAAACAAACAAAAACGAAACATCTACACTTTCTCTCTATTCTCGAAGGTTTCAGCCAGTTCCGAGTGCCCAGCCACCCGCTTCCCGTACTCACCTGATTGATTTCATCGGTACTTGGTATATATTCGGCGCTGTGCGACGACGACGGCCACGTGTGGAAATCGCTGTCACGATCCGAGGTCGCGTCGGGCAAAAACATCGACCCCGAGGAACTCGAAGCAGCTGATCCACTACCAGCAGACGTATCAGGACTGAGCTCATGGTGGGACATTCGCGACGCCAGTGAGTACAGCATCGGCTGATCGGCACCGCAATCTGCCGCGAATCCATTTTCTGCAATCGATATTTCGTTGTGACAGACATAAACAACTCAGCCATTGACGTAATTCATTCTCGACTTTGTAGCCGTACGAAACGCAGTTAGTTAACCTGTTTTTTCGTACAAAGAAAACCTGTTTCCACTACGATCGACAGGCGGGTACGTAAACTCGTTAGGTCGAGTACGCCTTTAACGATTCGGCCGGACAATCGACCTAAAACGAAACGCAAACCATTTCGAAGTCTACCCAGAAACCAGAATTTCGCCATCGACTCTGCCTGTCACTGTTGTGCTCTACAGACGCTTGCAGAACTGAGAGTTAAACTTACACAAACAATCCTTAACGGGGGTAACTTCTCTCGTCGGCGGTCGTTGGTGTATTTTTTTTTTGTCATTTTTCAGCTCGTCAAAAAGTGCACAAAAATTATGCGTGCGACATCATCGTCCATGGCGAATCAATGTCCGCACTCATCACCTGCAGCGACCTTCAGAATATCCAGGTTCTCCTCGCAGGTCCAGCGGAACGGTCAAATAAACAACCTACAGACAACCAAGCATTCGTCTGTCGGGTTTATTGAGATCGAGCAAATTGAGATTGAAGAAATCAATAGACGAGCGGCACAGCATCCCTAATGAATACGTTTCGTTGAATCATAAATGGGTTGCCTACGGCCCGCCAACATCGCGTGGGCCATCCGTCGTTATTTCGTTGAAGAATAATCGCCGTGGCCATTCGAACAATTCACGAGCATCCCATAAATGACTACGCCGTTACGGTTATACGGCCCGGGTCGACGTCACTACTGGGACTGCCACTATCGGATGGCCAACCAACCTCCAGTACGCGATCTTCTCTCGCGCGATTCGACGCCCTCGACGTCATTATCTGCGAGGTCCGTGTCGTTGAGTGAATTCGCCCGCGACAAATTCTACCCAGCCCTCGGAACTATGGAAAAGTGGTGGTGGAATGGGGGGTTCAATGAATCAGTTTTCCGTACGAGAGCTCCGACGGGGGGCTGAATCGACATTCTCTTCTATTTAGACGTCGTCGTTCTGTTCGGCCGCTCTGTGGCTCTGCCATTTCGCCAATGTGATTCTGATCTATCAGTTTCTTCCGTCGGATAAAGAAGAGGAAGAGGAGGAGGAGGAGGAGGAGGGGGAGGAGGAGGATGATCCGATCAACGGGATCGATGGACAGATGTAAAACGCTAGAAAATGCCGAATAGCCGAAGAAAACCGGGGGAAAATGCGATGCACCAGTGTGGGTCTGATCTGAAGGGCAACAAACAACTAAGGAAACGACAACGCCACGGATAAGTAGGCGTCATCCGGCGTTTTCGATGTGGGCATACGGTTTCCACTGTCGCCAGCGTGAGTGCGGCCCCGGTAGGGGCAATTGCACTATTGTCTAATGTCGTTGTGGCCAAAGTAGAGCGGGCACGGAACCCACGAGGTGGCTGAAAATAGCAGCTGGCCAAGGAAAGCGAGCCACATCTGCATACATGTGTAGGCATGCGTAGACATGTGTAGGCATGTGTAGGCATGTGTAGACATGTGTAGGCATGCGTACGTATACGAAGAGAAGACGAGAAGAAGAAAGAGAGACATCATGTATAGAAGAACATCGACGATGACGACGGCGACGATGCCAAATGCAGCGTGAGCGTGCTGTGTTTGCGTATTTTTAACGTGGACGCGTCTGCGCGCGACGCCCACGCTGCCCACCCAGCAGTGACACCGCGTCGCCGTATCACATGACGCTGCTGTGCCGTTGCTGGCTCAAGCCGACGGCGTCTGTCGCTGTTAATATTCGATACGCCTCCCATGATTCGACATAGACGCATTACGTTTGTCAATTTCGCTAGGGTCTTCCCCGATCAGCGTCACCCGTGGCGACTCAATCAAGCAGCGTCGCCAGACTAAGCTGTCGACAGCCGAGTGACAGACAACAAACACTCAGCTGATTGCCGAGGGACGACAAAAGCCGCTACCGTGGCGCAGCGTCCGCCGGTCTCTCTCTGGGCATCCGCTAGACAGGGCGGACGTACCAGTGGAACCTGCCAGTTGGCGACAGCACTCGCGGCAGCATCGTCTCAATAGTTCGCTGTCGGCTGGCGACCGGGGTAAATGCCATCTACCGTTGATTTGCCCGACACCAGCATCGGTGGCCGTCGTCGAGGTTGTCACCGTGGCCAAGGCGGTGGACGAAGCGGCGGCTCGAGGGGGGTTAGCCGTAGTGGCGAAGCACCGGAACACAGGTCAGACTGTGCGGCCACTATTCCCACAATGAGCGGGCAACGCGCCCACAGTCAAGCTAGACTGACCTAATGATGCGGTGGCAGCAACGACGACGCTTGACGGTGATGACCGCAGATGACAAACGGGTGTCCTCTTGTCTGTTTTTACTGGTTTTGTTATCGGTGACGATGCCGTGAACACGACAGGCTAAAAATGCTATAAATCAATATTTACATTCTACCCCTCATTCTATTTCTTTCTATCACTCTCTCTCTCTCTCTCACACACACACACACACACACACACACACATTTATAAGCAACTTCGATGTCCTCCGAGGGGTGAGTGGGGAGTGAAATGTTTTGGGGCGCGGGCCTACCGACCCGGGCCTACCGACCCGGGCGGTAGAATGCCGACGGTTGGGCGCAAGGTCTCTACGACCGAGCCGCTGCTGTTTGCGGTGTAATCGCATCGTAGAAAATTCAATGGCACATTTTCGTCATGGACACTGAGCCCTCGCAAGAATCCGTGCAGCTATTTTTCGTCAGCTAACGCGTTCGACTTGGATGGCTTCGTTCGAATTGTGAGTGTTCGCTAATATCCGAATAGGAAAGACGTCCGTGCAGGTGCCATATTGCGAATTGGGTATTTTTCCATCGTCAGCGTTTTGTCCGACTCTGGTCGGTCAGTTTTTCCCTAAGCCGGGAACGAGTGCCCAGATGCGAGGAGACCTGCGCCGTCAACGGTGAGATGATGAAACTCGAGGTAGAAACCAACAGCGCGCGCATCTGTGGCAATCGTAATGATGCTTCGAGCTGTTTCAACTAATATACGCGCGTATATAAATAGAAAACTCGTCGAAAACGTAATCGTGTGTTATTTCGATGCGCGCGCGCTGCCATTCACGCATTTGTGGCAGATTCGTTCTAAATTGTTGTCAGTGGTCGACGCTAGCGCACGACGCTGCTTTGTGGCGAACTTCTCGAAGATCGCGAAATGAACAGGACAAACATCGATGAACATCTCCGAGAGGGAAGCGAGAACAAAAAAAACCTATTATCGAATACCGAAAGTCGTTCAAGACATTTCGAAATGTTATCCTTTATGGTATTGTTGTTATTATTTGTTAGCGCAGACTGTGCTCGTTGCACTTTGTCGTGTGTTTCACTGCCTCTCACAATGTTCCCATCAAATTCGTATTTTCGCTGTTTCTATCGTCGTTGTGCGAAACACAATCAAAAGCAGGAGTAAAAGCGGGCCGCTGGCCTGGCCTAGTGGAGGGGCCTGTTGGCCAAAGGCTTCGGGCCAACGGCAGAAGTGACCCTCAAACGATGGCCTTTAGAGTGCAGAAGAAGAGTCGAGAATGTAGAGACTGTCCCGTCCTTCGAAACAGACTTTCTCCATTAGTCATGCCGCAGGTCTGCTGATCGCCTTGACCCCAATGTAAGAACAAACGGCAAAAGCGGTCTCCGATCAGCATCGCACTCGTCTGCTTTAGTGCCAGAGGCCCAAGAGGCCAGTCAGACCCTATACAGACCCTATAGCGAGCAGCGAGGCCTGCCATCACTTCCAGAAGCGGCAGGCGGGTCGGGGCCGTTGTAATAGGTTTTCGTTTGAACAATTCGAGCAGGGATTTATTCGTTCTTCGTTAGCGACTTCCATGGCGACTTCTTGAACGGAGTAGAATCGTGATGGCTGTACACTTGCAAAGTATCGAAGCGGCGAAATTGAAAAGTAGATCGAACGTGTTTCGTAGTTGAAATGAATAAAATTGAAAAATGTTGAGTACATTTAAATACTGTGCAGACATAGTGTATATATATATATATATATATAT
>MNPL01009584.1:4116-19592 GCA_002081605.1 Tropilaelaps mercedesae | reverse complement strand
ATATATATATATATATATATATATATATATATATAATCTTGCTATGGAGCGTCCATAAAACCAAACTATAGTACACTGCATGAGAATAGGCAAACTTTCCTTCGAAACGGCAGCAACGTGCTAAAGTGCGTGTTCGTGTGGTATATATATATCCATTTCCTAACACCAAGCCCACTTCAGTATCTTACTGGTGTATGTACTACCCTTTGCTATCTGGGCTAGTCATCATAATAGACATATATATCATGCATAATCAGACATTTGGTATGATCCGCAATATACGTGCTGCACCATACTAAAATTAAGCACGAAAAAAGTACACCTTAACTTACATGACATTCTGCAATGACTATGTGACGGTGATACGTTTAGCCACACGAGCAAACAGACACTCACGTGTTCAGCAATTGTATACAAGACCTTTAAGGAAAAGTGATAACAATGACTGACTGAAGCGATTATTCTGCAAATAGTATGGATAATGCTGATATTAACGTGTATGCGGTAATAAACAAAACCACCACAAGTCGGCTGAATTCAGCCAATAATCCATGCATTATTCCGCATTGACCTGACAATAAGCTCATCTGCGTGGAAAAGCGGTTTGACTGTGACGTTAACAGGGAGCTTGGATATGTCCACGATTCCAAATGAAGAGAAGCAGACATCGGCATGCTATTTCCAGCCGCCACACGCATGTGTCGTGTCGATGTCACAGCTGTTATTCAGAGGCTGTTTCAGCATAAAACAAGAATGTACATTGGGTAATGCTGTTTGACAACCAATGTGAACTGGCGACTTTCCAACTTGTAACCGTAGAAAGGAGGATAGTACGAACATCTATAAAAGTCTATATGCAAGGGCAAGGCATTCATCAGAACCCACACTTTCCGTATTTTGTCCATTGTTGACAAACTTCGATTTGTTGACACCAGTTACTAACACAGAAACAATGATACTTTTAATCATAGGGCCAAAAGCAATTTACATGAAAAGCGATGGACAAAGCATCAGACTTACTGCGAACAGCGAAGCCCGGAAGAGTACATATACGATCCTTTTACGGTCCGGTCTGTCAAGGATCCTCGGTCCTTATGAGAACGGTCCAGTGCAAAGACATCGGATCTTCGGTCGTACTTAATGACATACTAGTCGAGCAGACAAGCTAGCTTAAGACTTAACATGGCAGCTGTTGATATCCAAGCGTTAATTACCTGTACCGCCAAACCATGTAGACTCGTTTAAGCTCTGAAAATGTATGGAGTCGGCTAGGAGTAAATCCATAGGCCCTCAGCGAAAGAGTCGTTAAGCAGCGCATCCATAAGATCTGCTTATGCGTTTTAAATCGCATACGCGATCGATAATACGATTTGAACGGGTGTACGGTGTCTTCACACGAGAGCAAGCGCTAAAAAGTCTGACGTGACGAAGTATGCCGCTAAGAGGTTGATATCTTGACACAAAAGCCTTTTACATCTGGCTGAGTCCGTCACTAGAACAAAGGCTCTTCGTCACAGAGACCGATGCATGCAATAGTTATTACTGTCCACAAGACAAGCGATCGCTTCTTCCTCGTCTTGGCAATAGAGTGAACGCTTGTTGTACCAGGAGGTTTCCTCGAAGATGGTTTGGCGGAGATATGGCTGATCCGATACGATTGTTGAACCAATAAAGGTTTGTCCACAAATATGACATTGTGAAGCGAAGATTCACTAATAATAATAATAATAATAATAATAATAATAACTTGAAAGAACTCATCGTCACTACGCCTCATACCGATTCAGACGTGACGCAGGCTATTCGCATCAAAAGCTCATAAATTCAATGATCGCTTTAGTAAAAATTGTCAGTATTCGCTTTAGGGCATTGAAAGAGATGCAACGATGCAGATTCGTTCAACGGACAGATTAAGTGGTTGTTCGTGTAAAGGAACCTCGTTTTTCGACGTAAGTCGTTATGCCATAAATTCACGGACACGGTGAACTAATGTCATGCTAAACACCAATCTAAAGAAAATGGCATGAGAAAAAACACCCATTTATTGTATTTTGCTTCCTAGCGAGCATTTGTACATCTCGTGGGTGTTCAGTGGTGACATATACACATAGTGAAAACAACAGCAAGCAGGGAGAAAAGAAGGCGAAGCATACATGCAAAATGGAAGAAATAATTTTAAAAAATATTGGTAGGAGTGAATTGGATATAATCATAATTAAAACAAATACAAAAAAGATACAAACAGCATAACCTTGGTATGCCAAGGATGAATAAAGTTTGCTTTTGTTGGGATATTCTACTGTATTCCTTTACGACGATTAGTTGACGTCCTGTAGGTTTAACTGGACTTGCCCCACGTCTTAGCGTAATCCGAAAATACCAGACTATCGTGTAATTACAACAAAGAAAAAATACAGATGTTTTGAGGGCTGATGGCAAGTCGACGTTGGCTAAATTGTTGAAATTTGACCTCCTTAAGGGACTCCGTAACGATAAAATATACAAACGTCTGGAATATATAAAACAAATTCAATTGCCGAGAAGTTAGTTGCAATTCAAACTCAATCCTACGCTTATAGTGCATTAAGGAATGTCTCCGCACATTGGTTGTATAGTTAAAAGTCTCTGTTTGTCCTTACCATTAAAAAACTATACCTATGAGCCAACAAATGTTCCAAATGCTAGATAAAAAAAAAGAGCATTTAGTTCTTCTTGTTCATGTCCTGTTAAGCAGAAGGCTGAATCCAAGCGCGGAAATTACATCTGAAACTTACATTATTATGTGACTACATGACTGTGGTAATGTTCACATGAACGTTGATTTTAATTTTGATTTGTTATGCAAAAGTAATTCCTTAATGTTCCTAATCACTCTTAGCTTGTTTACACTACATCACGTTGGATCTTTCCAGCTAAGGGAAGAGTTAGGCTTCAGTTATGGAATTTCTAAGATTTAGATGTGTTTAGAGGCTTTTATTTTTATTTGTAGACAACCATTTCTAGGTACCCGTGTCGGGGTCTTTTGACATCTTTAGGTCTGTTGAACTAAACCGACATGGGAATATTAAATGTTAATATAGACACTTTTCAATCATTCAAAAAATGAGTTGACACTAACTGCGTCAACATTTTGTCCGCATGATTATAAAATGACCGACAACAAATCTTTTGACATTCTGGCATTGCTTCACTGGTATCATCGGCTTTCTGAGTGTGCATTACATTGGTCGCCAATTGGACGTTGGTAATAACACCAACGGCATATTCATGCATCTCAAATGTGGATGTTTGGGACCTAATGAGGGTTGCGCAAGCTGTAACTATTATGCGAGGGACGCAACCAGGTCTAATTTCCTTTTCGAAAGTAAAATCTCAATTGAGTGAGGATGATGCACTTGATTGAGGTCGTAGCGCACGGCCTTAGATCACGTTTAGAAAATTACAGATTACCTGCTTGTGTGCTCAACGAACGCCACCGCATAAGACCATAACCCTAATCAACCGTATCGTGTGGTAGAGAACTCAGATTACCACCTTCGAATAGAAGTACAGCAAAAGTGAAAAGCTCAACACCGATAGGAACAAACGTGCACGTCTTATCAGGTGAACATTTGGTTTCAAAATCGGCGCGACAAATAAAAGAAGGAAAGAATGGCCTAACACCATGAGGAGGCGAGCTGAACTGAAGCGGAGTTTCGCAGTTTGGTAATAACTTAACAAGAAGATGAAGCCTCTACAGACCCCAACGTCACCTGTTTTCCACCTTACCGACGAAAACCCGCTGCTGATCAATGTGGTAATAGATCAGATTTATATCATAAAACTTTTCTTTGTCTGACTTTTTTTGATGATCATCCATGATCCCACGTAGAAGATATAAATGTTACAATTGAAAAAGGCATCATTAAAAAGGATGTTTGTAAAATTATGAAAAATATAATAGAAATGAGAAATGTAATGTTCTTCTTCAGTTAACTGTTGATTGTCTTCATGTAGAGTTACACCAAGTGGGGTGAGTAGCGTTCGCTTTTAATGCTTTATTTGTGCTATAATGGTTTGTGAACCTTTAATGCCAAAGGCTGGATTGAGAGACCTCACGGGAAGGCGATGTATCGTTTAACTCAAATCGTACTTTGAGAAAGGCGCTCGAACCGGTGAGTGCTTTTCTTCGATGTTAAGGCCAAATTGTTTTGTTTGGAATACGGACGTACGAGACCTCGTACAAGTATCTCGAGCGCCTGTTAAACGCTCTGCCAGTGCGAGCGTAGTTGTGCCTGATCTTGTATTTGCCGTTCGTTTATGATGGCGATTATTGACCGAACATAACACAGAAGTGGGCAATTGATAAAAAAAAAACCGTATAATATCCTATTTAAATTCGCGCTGCTTTTCCACCGCCGTGGAAAAAACAAGGACTACATGTCTTATCCAGTGGAAATATTGGAGAGAAAAGTGCCTTGTATAAGGCGGTGTAAACTATCTTTACTGAAATCCTGGCGATTCAACACTCAAACGCGCATGCCAGATGAAAATGATGTAGAAATATCATTCTTTTCGCTAGAAGAGGGCAACATTTAATGGCATTAGTGGCATTTAATGCATTTACTATGTATACTTCGTTAAAATAGAGAAAGCAATATACAATAGTGGATTCATGCATAATAAACTAAAAATGTTTTCCTAAAGATATTTTATAGTATTATCTAGTGTTATCACAAGTTATGTACGGTCCTGCATTACAATGAAAACCTACCAGTAGAAATACCATCTTCCTTCTAATTTTATCAAGAAATCCGCAAGTACAAGAATCCACTTCAGGCAGATCCTCAGCTAACATGACACGTTCACGGTACTGCTTTTCGCACTGTCTCGTAACATGGACATATGTGTAAGTGTGTAATGGCGAAACTTGCACGTCTCTTGTTTATTGTCCCTTGTAATATCTTGTGATTTGGACTTAGATTTGTTCATGTTATCGCTATTATCCATAACAGTGTTTGTAGTTGATCATGGGTTTCCATAGGGTATCCACGGGAAGATTATTATTATACAGCACTCTCTCACAGAAAATGCACAGGACAAATAAAAAAATGAAAGACGTAATTTTTGCAAATAGAGCTAATACAGCATATGCGTATACGGATTACACTGTCGCAAAATAGTGGTACAAGGAGAATAGCGAGGCCTAATTGAAATTAAGGCGCGTCCGCAAAATCTACTGGTTTTTCAGAGGTAGCAATGCATTTAGCCTGGACGCGATATTCACATTTCGCTGAAAATGATTTTACCGTGCTCGTACTGGATTTTTCGCTCACTACTGAACAATAGGCTTTTTCCCGGTATTGGACATCAATCGTCAGTGAAATGTATCTTCTTATATTTCACATCCGTATGTTTATAACTCGGTTAGGTGGCGTCGGCTTCCTGTAATCCAAGATATACAACACTCAAGTCGGGCGGACGTGCTGAACTACAGACTGCAAAGCCAGTAACTAAATCAATGCACTTGAGCAACCCGACATAATATCTACGTTTTGAAAACATTCAGTTACTGCTGGTCTGTACCGAATATCGTGTGACGTGAAGAGACTAGAGAGCGATAACATTCACGGTGAATAGCTAAAAAAACCAAACCGGACCTGTATGCCTGAAGTCCCTCTCGTGAAATTGTGGAGCATTGCCTCAAATAATCGTCTTAAATTATTACTGAGGTGTAAATTATGAAAACATTGATATTCTATCGTGAAGGAGGCAGAACAACGGTTCGACAATTACACTCAGTAGTATGCCTTATTTTGGGAGTGCGTCTTCCTTGGTAGATGAAAGCACATCTTCGAGTATCGAAAAGCTAGCCTGTGACCAAGGTGTCGACTGCGATGGTGATGCAGTTGCTAACGGCAACATTGGAAAGATCCACAAGGCAGTTAGAAAACAATTGTATTGTAAACACGATTCTTACTATTTTGGCTATTTACAGCCTAATTTTCCACTGGTATGTCCAAAAGCGATAGTAGTTTTTGTATGAACGTAATCATTGAAGACTTATTCACATAAAGTTCGGACGAAAAAAACGATAAGAACGCTTATAAAAAACAGAAACTGAACTTAATAGTACGACTAGTAAATCTAGATGCCAGCTGTGGCAGCGAAAGTACTCCTCCTCAAAGCAGTTAATGCAACCACCGCCCTGAAAAATGTTTAAATGGATCGATGCATAAACTTGGTTTTTACGAGAAAAGATATGGAATCGAGTCTCCGAAGTTTTCCAAGCAAACTGGCCCACCGGCAATTCAGTGAAGAAATTACTGAATTATAATTAGTCATTTGTTTTAATAAAAATTTCGAGTTGTGCTTGACGGATGAAAACATTTTCGTTAATCTGTAACAAAAGCTAAGACGACGAATGATTCTCTGACTCACCGATGATCCAACCGGAAATACATTTTTGTTATATGATATTATCCACACTCCTATTAGTTTCTATTCTATATGATGCCAAAGTAAACTGCGTAAATATTGTGCATGCATTACAGCTCACTTAAAGTTTAAATTCACTTTTCCTCTGACATCGGTACACTGATTTGTAAAAAAAAGCAGCAAACACAAAACGAATGACAAGGTAGTTGCTTGAAAGTATAAAAATCATTGCTCATAATGCTTAAAAAATGTTCAATTTTCTCTAATATTTTTGTCTGGCTTGTATTTTAGAAGTTTGCTGTATTGTACACTATTATAATGCCGCACACCTTTATTAAATACACAGGACCTAAGAAGGACGTTCTTGTACAGGTATATGCATTGCTAACCCATTAATTATCATTGAGCAGCATTTTCTAGAATAACTGACTAATGGGTAAGCCTTTCAGTCATAGTTTACTAAGGTAACTACAATGGATCCAGCTCAAGCCCTACTTCTTCAGCCAGCTGAGAGATCGTTCCAGGATAACCGCTTTCAAGCACCTGGTCGATGACATTTTGAGCGATCTTGCGTCGTTTTCTCAATTCCTTATCGACGGTTTGCTTTAATTGTTCAAGCTGCAGCCGACGCGACCGGTGATCGTCGTTGCTGCCTGGATAGAACAATTTATTCGGATGAGTGACCAAAAAAGCGTCATTATGCAAGTCTATGTATTCGTCCATCAAGATGTCAAAATTGACTATCAAAAGTGGTAATAGAAAACGATTAGATATAGACTGATAAATAAGACCCTTTAAGAATTCCGCATATTTAAACCTTTCGCGGGGCCCAACTCACCCCAAATAAACACACACTTTGTTTAACTTGCAAATGCGATGCAAGATCACCCTCGCGGTAGTTAGTCCATTGTTTAATAAATTTTGCAGTAAGAAATATTATTATTAAATTATTTAATGCCGAATAGTGGATGATTACTGTGACAAAGGAGAGAACACTGGAAATTTCGAACTTTTTAGTCGGCGTTGTGCTTCTACTTGGCCTAATGAGAACCTACCATTAGCACGCAAAAGTTGCACTTGACGATGAAGTTCTTCGTTTTCTCGTTTAATGTTTTCTATGCAAGCCAAACATTCCTCTTCCGACATCTGGCGGTTGAGTGACACAAGCTGTGCCTTTAGCTCTTGTATTTTTTGTCGTCTGTCCTATGACAAAGAACGCGGTCGATTGTAATAGGTACAATGCAGGTTGTATTTTTGATTCAAATTATGACCTATTTGACTGACTTGATCCTATAGGTAACCAATGGAAGCTACTTCCCATTTGCATATGACATTCAACTCTTGCACTATCGTTACTGATAGTAATGAAGGAGATAGTTCGGTAGATTGTTTGTATCACTAAGGCTAAAGGCTGTTTATCATCTTATGCCTGAAAGAGTAGGCAAAGATGGGACGTTTGACACAACTGAACCATCATCCCAGTATTGTTTTAGATATGCATGTTTTACATATGTTTTAGAGTGAGAGATGAAAACGAATCTTCCTGTGGCAATGCACACGCAAAATACGCGCTGTTTACCTAGCGCGTATTTTAAGCGTGACTGTTGGTTTTAAGGGTACAGGCAGACTCTTTTAGGCGAACCGTTGTAGATAATTTCTTTCCGGTAGAGAATCGTCAAAATGTCTGACCACGTTAACTTGAAGGAACTGCAAAGGAACCTAGGTTTTTGTCTTAAAATGTTTTGAACATTGCCTCAAAGCGCATTAACTAAATTTCCAATAAATTCCTGCGGTTTCCTAACCTTGTAGAGGGCCTCGAGGTCAGCGCATTCGCGATCGATTTCAGCGAGCTGACTTGGCGTGGGCGTTACAAGAATTTCCTGATTGACGTAATAAATCTTCTGTTTTCCATATATTTTCTCGATGATTTGACGGTCGGCAACAAGCGTCGCGAGATCACGCTGTAGAGCGGCCTTGCCAACCCCTGAAAAGATGCAAGCTCCTGTTATGTATGTCTCTACAACAATATCAGTTAAAAACAAGATCAATAAACATACAAACGCTACAGTTGTGCATTCACCAACTATTGTCTTGCCAACGGCGTTTACAGAGCATGCATGCAGACGATTGAATCTCACAATCGACTGATGTACCAGTGAAAAATTGATTTTGAGTGTTCGAAACGCCAGTAGACGCTAATATAACATACGGAAATTAATAAATGTACAATAATAAAAATAATGCTCTTTCCACCAAAATTAAGCAAAAAATGCCCAGCGCAAAACGGAATCAATATTAGTCGACCTACTATCTGAACACATACAGCCCCCAATGACGTATTCAATAGCTTGATATCTTTTTCCAAAAAAAGTCCACACTTTGGTCTTCACCAAGCTATTCCCATAGCACATTGAAAACGCAGACACCGAAAACCGACATAGAAATCACCACACAGTGTTAATGCTGCTTTAATTGTGCGATGGTTCCCTAACACAAATCCGAGTAAAATATTTCGCGTACAAGTGACTTTATGAACGTTTGAGTATAGAAGATGACCTTTCATCTTAATAACACCATGTAGATGAAAACATATACGCATATAAGGTTTGTTTTGAACAAATCGTAAAAAAAAGTACTGGCAGGTGTGTTTTCGTGTTTGCTCGATAGAAAAATTTTCACAATGAATTTAGCCTAGAGGATCCAAATACTTCACAGTATTTTATTACTTTTTTAGCTTATATGGACAACGGAACGATACCTCAAAGGACCAAAACCCAAGTAGAGACGCCAAAATGCAAGCACTAATCACTGTAACAAATACCTCGATGCAGATTCTCGAATATGTCGTTTGAACTATAGGGGCGATTTTGATCTCGCAAGTAGTTGAATACAATCTCTTTACTCGACGCCATTGCAACGTATCAAATCACAGCCTGATATCACCGTGCTAGTAGCTGATAGTACCGTGCTAAACTCAACTACGACTTAGACAATTGGGGTCATACCACGATAATACAGACTTGTGGCGCTATAATTGTTTTATAAGAGGCCGATACAAAATCTAGTGTGAACATCCGCCTACCGGAAACGTCGTTGGTGTCAGTCTCCAATGCGTAAATATGAAACAGTGAAATCAAAAGAAAGTGATGGAACATTTTGTTTGGATTGACCAAAACTGATATGGTTTACGGTTACATCCCATAAATAAACACAGTTGTCGACAGATAAGAAGACGGCTGAATGGCTTCTTTATCACGGAAGGAAACTTTTATATACCCGATATGTCCACCATAACACATTTCATATCTGTGTTTGCGTATGTAACGTCAGGAACAAACACGCTTCTCGTAGGGCTTTCATTCTAGCTCCCTGTTTGCCTTCTCGTGTCATATCGGAACAGCTGTTCCTTTTAAAAAACATAATCATCAGTAACTAGTTCTATCTCTACATACTTAAGGACTACTAACGTAGCGGTTTTCCAAGATTACGCTTCTGGGGAATTTCCCCGCAACAACGCAATTGACTCAACCGTTGTGTGGCATGTGGCGTATATGAAAGATATAAATTCAGAACTAGCATGAACATTTCTTTTATTTGATTATCATTATTTGAACTACGTTACTTCGCCCACGTTGTCTTATTCAGCAGTCGCTTTCTAAGTCTCGGTTTCAAAACTACAAGTCGAATTCAGTCGAATAAGTCGTGTAGCCGGGGTAAGAGCTCTGTACAATCACGAGTACTTTAAAAAAAGAGAAGGATTACATTGAGAACATTATGAGAACATTGGAACAGCTAAGAACATTGGAAAAATAATTCGAAAATTATACCTGTATCATTTTCTTAGAGATTTGTTGTAACTAGAAAAATGTAATACTTTTTCGTTACCCGTTAGTATACATACTTTTTATAAAGATACATAATAGCCATTTGTTTTTATTATTATGATTTGAGTTACTACAGCCACTTATTCCTTGTCTCCACTGCCTTCAATTCTCCTCGTGGCTCACATTCTTGCTGGTTCTCTGGTGCCCGTTCTAGGGCGTACTCGTCATTTTGCCGCCATACTTGTTTTGTTCAACGTGTTTTCTTGTTTACTCGATTTTAACGCAAATGAATTGATTTGCTGATCGTAGTTTTGAAATTTGTAATCTTTAGCGCAGCCTTATCTATAAAGAACTGGACATGGATTACTGTGCTGTAATTGGCATTTTATTTGCTAATTCCTTGTCAGCCACAAATTTAGTATTTATATCGATTATAGTCGTGTTAGGGTGCGCTTAAGGGCTTACTTACTTGTTTGTACTATTTTTTGTTGGTCTATGTTCTTTAGTATTACTGACGTGTTACTGTCTTATCGGAGTGTTTAAAATGTGACTTATCAGTAGGGTTAATGGGAAAACCAAACGGTCATTCATTGTATATAAAACTACGACAAAACTAGTCACTTTCAAGTTTGCGATGTTTAAGCGCTTTCCTTTTTAGAATCGTCGCTCTTCGTAGATAGTTACATTTGAATGAATTATCCGAGCTAAAAAGTGTTTTAGTTCCGTAGGTAGATACGTCAAAGAGTTTTTCATCATATATATATATATATATACATCATATTAAGTAGCAAAACATTTTGCTCGGATTTGCTTTAAAACATCACCTTCAATTTTTTTAGAAGAAGACTTTTTTACAATGAGGGCAACGACTGGCTCAAGAATTTCTTATCATGAGATTCACTATAATTTCAATGGTGGTATAACTAAACCAAACGAAGGTCTGCAATTTATTTCCCTGGGCGTTTTCTGGTCAATAAGTTAGGTGGTAGTACCTATTTCGCAAATTTTAAGGGGTAATTAGTAGGTCGAATAACTGCTCTTTCGCTCTTCACCGTAGCTGCCGTTACCTTAACAAAAATAACATTATTTTTGTTTTTTCATGCGCTCTTATTTTCGTACAAGGGTTGGTATTTGGTCAGCGATTTTTAATGAGTCCATTCCGATGTAGCAGATTCTCGAGTTTCAGATCTCGGCAGACCATTCCCTGTGCTTGAAGGTACTCCAATACTAGCAAGATCTCTGCGTCATAGAAGCGTATCTTCTTCTCAGGAAACACGCACTTCTTTGATATAGCCAGTGAAGGAATAAAAACTCTTTGCGTGAGATTAAGAACCGTTAAATAAGTAAGAATGATCAAATGACACTTGCGAGCGCATAGGACACTCTATCTTTGGCAAAAGAATTCTAAAGAGATTTCGAATTAGTGACATCCCAAAGAGGACTTATATGCGGCTTATGAAACAGTTCACTTCCGTTACAGAACATAGTAAATCCGCCGCCTGGAAGTGCCAAAACTGAGACAAATCGAGAGTAATTGATCTCTAATTATGCTGACAAGCCCTACACAATTTAAAGGAAATAATTTAGCAGCGACCATTTGAATTCGCCTTAAACTCGATAGTGTAATGCAACGTTTGGATTTTCTGTCTTCTATTGGAATCAAGCGGTTTCCTTACTTATGTGAATGTTGTCTGTAAGACGCGATTTTCCATGAGCGTATAAACCACTTCCTCTTTGGCGATAACGGCCTATAAAGTTAGCAACAACAACGACTATAAAAAAAATCCAGATAGTGCTAGCTATTAAGTGAAGGATATTTTAAAAAAGAGCGAAGTCCTAAAAACAACATGCCGAAGTGGTGTAATGGAAAGTCTAGTTATGGAGCTCATCGAGACATAGCCATAGCGTTTGTGAACAAATATATCCGTGTTATTTCTATACAGAGATTGGCTGAAGGTCTTTTCTACAAACAAACGTTTCAATTAAAAAGGCACGTACCTAGAAATCTAGCTCTCGAAGACTATTAGAAGACAAATACAGCGGGCTGATACAAAAACAACCTAATCTATTGAAGATATTTTCCCACGGTATTATCAGTCAACCTGAAATGTGCTCCGTAGAGATCGTTACGTTGGGGAGCTAGATAGACCATTTAGAATATAACAGTACCATAATAGGTCGTAACATAGTATATTCATAAAAATACCCGCTTTAGTTTTATTATTTTACACAAACAATTTACAGAAGACTTCTATAGGCAAACACATCAAGAGAAGAAAACTTAATAAGCCCATAAAGGTTACCGGATAGGAATATTACGAGAAAACAATATAACTAGGCCTTTTCGAAGGAACAATTGTAAGTGATTAGAGGCCCCATTTGTTAGAGCAATTGCCTGTTAGTATAGTGCATTCGTTTTCTGAGCATTTTAATGGGCTAGAAATCACCGCTCGCTTTTTCACGGCACAACATTACCAAAACTCCCCGTGGCTAGCATCCATAACACAAGCTGCTTCCCCGTAGTTGCCAACAAAGTACATATCTTTACAGCTCTATACAGGTGTACGATGGAGAAAAGAAACATAAGCTGAGATATGCTAAATTAATGAATGTCCGAACACATTTCTGGTTACAAATACCGGTTAGCGTAAAATCATATGCAAAAAAGCTCCTAGGTCACAATCGCTATATCCTGATACACAACTCATGACTACCTTAAACGCTTTTCGAAGTAGTTGAGAATTTAAAAATGAAATATTTAGGTTTTCAACTCGCCTGCTATGAACTGTGATATGTTGATTGTTCACTAATGTCCAGTCTCATTTTTCGACTCAAAATTTAAATTCTGTCTTATTTTAGCTCGAAAATTTGGAACACAATGAACTCAGTATACACTAAGTTTTGCGGTAGAATTAGTATTACGAAACTGTGAAAAATGTTGCAGAGGTCTTGCAGAACGATATACAGCACTAGTCGGCAAAAAGCCATAGCAACTTTTCTTATGGGACTAACACGTCTTAGCCGCTGTGCTCGAATAATAGACCCGCCTGTTTATGGCAAAACGAATGCCAATTTCAATAACTCCGGAAAAGGAGTATTGATTGTTATTTAAACTGGTCAAATTTTATGGCAAGGTGTGCTGATGTTAACGTAACAAAAATAGTCGAAAAATTATATGGCCTCAGCCGTTTTCGCATTTGAAACCTTGGAATGGATGGGACGCATTCTTAAATTTTTCTTTCGAAATCTTAAATCTTCTCGTCGACATACTCAATTACACTCACCTGCCAAAAACAGAAATAAGAGCAAGCACGATACAAACATGTGAAGATGAAAATGAGCTCTTAACATAAAACCCTGATCGATTAAACTTTACCTTTCCTATAATAAAACCCTAGTCGATGCTACTTATACCTTTTCTATAAGACCTCGAGTGGGATCTTTATTCTCACATGGCCATGCTGTCAAAACAGTTTGTTACAAATATATATTCCTGCTATCGTAATGTCGCTAATAGTTTTCGAAATAGTTTTTCATGTTCCTTCTGCGTTGATCAAGTCAGCATAGCTTCATTGGAACCATTTTTTCTGTAAAAAACAGTTTGAATATAAGCCATATTCGTAGTTATTGAACTACAATGAATATCATACAGCAGTTTTAACAAAAATCTATTGAACGCGGCCGGTAAAAGTTCGGTATACAGTTATTCTTATTGGTCATACAGTTAATGCTCGTCGAGCTCGGTGGCTTGGTGCATTCGTATGCGCCTTGCGACTAGAGGAGATACGTAGGTGCACGGGTTCGATCCCCGCCGCTGCACATTTACATTTATGTGGGGTCCGTATTACGAAGTAATGCAAAAACTGCTACCGTGGACGTTAAATGTTGGCTGATGGTCAGCCTTAAAAAATATTAAAATATTATACAGTTATTGCTCATGCAGTAGAGTTGCAGCTAAAATTTTTTATCCTAAATTGTCTTTAAGCAAATCCAAGGGTTAGTAGCTATTCATAATTCCCATAATAATAATAATAATAATAATAGTAATAATAATAATAGTAGATTATTATTACTATTGGTATTATTTTTTACACAATCCGGCAATATAAACTACATTTTCCTTTGATGTTGTTCAAGCGAATGAAACACAAAACCCATTCATTTGCGTTCCTCGTGAGTGTTAACTGAGAACATACTCTCGATAACCTGAGCAAACTGCAGCCTGCAAGCAACAAACCTAAACGGACACTAGCATTGAAATGATAGATATGCCCACAGATAAGGTATTATCCAGTCACAAACCATAATTCAATACGTCGTAAGTCAATAAAAAAAATGCACGATTGCCCTGTAGAAGACACAACAGAAGAGCTTTTCGCGGCGAAATTGTTTAAATAATTGCCTGTAGCTGGGCCCTGACAGGGCTCACTGTAAAAAAATGTACGTAAGAGAAATATACATGAAGAACTAAAGTGTATCTGCATTCTTTCACCGATGTAAACAGTAAGCTGGTAGTACTCCTCATCTGCATAACTTGTATTTATTCGTCTTAGTTTGAATCTACCGCTAACGTCGAAAACCATCGCTTTTTGCTTGTTATTAGATATTTCATAATGCTAAAGTATATAATCTGTTGCAATGGATTAGACAAGTCGGTAACAACTATGGCCTTCAAAGCTGTAGACAGACTCAATTAATAGAACAGTGCTGAGCCAGTCTTGTGCCCTACAAAATATGAACGCGCTATCGCCTGCACACTTATGAATTATGCCTGGCTGCTTTTTCGTCCTTACACAAACCTAATTAGTGAGATGAATAAAGTGTAACGTCATTTTTACTCGTTGATATTTGAGTTAGACCAAAAAAATTATGCAAGAATACGCAGATGGCTCTAGAGAATGATAGCGTCTGTATATTCCTTTTTCAAAGTTATACTGCCGTATAAAGTCAATTATTTTTTGTAGTGTTCTCTTTATAGAAGAAACGAAATATTTTACCTAGAGAAAAGTCAGTTCCGGTTGGGTCCTGAAACCGATCAGAGAACTTTCATCGCGTAGAATGAAGTAAGCACGCTCATCTAGATTATGCTAACAGGTCAACGGTCAACAAAAGAGGACAGATTAGGGCTTCGTAGAGTACCAATCAGCTGCTAATTTTACACAGGTGCAACTATGTAGTAGATACCTATTACTAGTCGAGCTCGGTGGCTCGGTGCATTCGTATGCACCTTGCGAA
>MNPL01009579.1:2735-18505 GCA_002081605.1 Tropilaelaps mercedesae | reverse complement strand
CTATATACATATATATATATATATATATATATATATGTATATAGAGCGTCATCTCCATTAGAATTTTTTTGCAGATTTTTCTTTACCCAACGTATTAGTGCATTGACAATCGTTTCGATTTCTATTTATTTCTATTCGTTTTTGCCGAACGACTGCCCCGCGTCGACTGTGGCTGGCGACGTCTGGCGACGCTCTGTACTGTGATGCTGAGTACCTCGTCTTGGATTCGATCTGCTCAGGAGTCAGGTTGAATCCTGCGCCATCTCAGGCTTGACTACAGCTGCTTAGCCTGTTGTCCACCTGTGTCCTGTGGCCTGTTAGACCATACGCACTCAACCGGTTGCCTCGATCTAGCTTGGGTCCTGCTCCCCTCAGCCTCCCCACTTTCACCCCTTCTAAACCCCACAATTTCAACCGTTTCTTGAGGGGTTTGAGCCACGGAGGAGTGGACTCTTGACCAACTTGTATGGACTCAGCATGGATCACCACGTCACTCTGTTGACAACAGCGTGTGGCTCTTCTGCCCCGTAGTGAATGGGTCGGTTAAAGACAGATGATCGAATAGGCCCACTCCGCGAAGAGTCGGCCTGGCAAAAGGCCGAGCGGCCATGTTTCGCTAGCGGAGTGCTCTAATAGTGCCTACCAAGCACGCCCGTCCGGCCCCCTTCAGGCCGCCGGCCGGCCGCTGGACTTTTCGTCGGCCTCCTGGCCGGTTACTCAGCGTAGCAGCGGCACGATGGCTGCTGCTACCTCGAACGCCGAGGTCAGTGCCGTGTGGGGTGTGGAGGGGGTACCGGAGCAAGCGGCCTTTATCACGGTATCGATGAGATTACGCCAATCGGACGAAACTCTGAGTGGCCGGAGCTACAGACCGGGCCACGGACTCCAGCGACAACACGACCTAGAACAACTTTCAGCCTCCGCAAGTTCTCACCGCGAGCGCCAAGATGGCGAATGTCACTGCAGCGAATCAGCCATGACGGCAGATGCTCGCGGCGTCGCTCGAATTGGCTGCGTCCGACTTGCCAGCCAGTCTGAAGACACTCACTTGACAGGCGACGCTTCTCGCTAACAAAGCTTATCGGTGAAAAAGTCCATCAGAGATCGAAGTACTTCGTAACGTTCAGATCAAATTGAAGCTGTCCCATGGTGCCGTTGTAAGTACGCCTCATATCTATTTCTGCAAAGTGCCACGGCACGCTCGAATAAAGTTGTTGCGCTAACTTCGATAAGATGACGACAACTTAGAGGACGACTGATGTCGAACGAGTCACTTAGCGTATGCAGTACACATAAGCTAAGCTGCAAAGCTTGACGTCGCGAGCAGCTTGAAAGCTATCGGATGTTCGTTGGCACCGCGTAAGCCGGTCTGCCGTGTCCAATACGGCCGCCAACCCACGAGTAGTCCTGAAGTCCTGGATAATATCCTGGACTTCACTCTATCTACGGCAATAGTGTATTTCTCTTTGTGCTGTTCCGTTGCCAGGCCAATTAGGGCAGAGGTGACATGGCAACAAACGCCTCTGGCAACCCCCCTGGAGGTTTAGCAGTTTGCACTTGCGATCGGCCAAGCAGATGTTTTTTTAACAAACAAAAGTTTTCTTCGCTTATCGATAGCGTTAAGAAGATGGATTTGACGAAGAAGGAGTCACTCAAAAAGCTACTTTTTGGCATACGAATCCCTCGAGTTAGAATTACTCGAACGTGAACTACTGTTGTTGTCAGTGTCGGTGTCGCTTTCACAAATAACATCTTCACCAATAATAATGCGATTCTCTCGCTAACAGCACAAAACAGTCCAGTAACTGTCGAACTGACAAAAGCAAGCTGAAACCTCTCGCCGCAGCATCTGTAGTTTCGGAAAATGAAAACTTCGTTAGCCATTATGCAGAAGAGGAAGGCGCAAATAGCTCGTTCTGGAGAACAAGGTCAGCTGAAGGGCAATGGCCATCCAGGCTGGCTTCGAGTTCGGCTTGCGCATGTTCACATTCGGGTTGCGCATGTTCGCCATGTTGAACAAACAGCTGGAAAGACGAGCTAAAAAGCGACTCCTTTCAGAGGTGTTGTTTCTCCAAGTACTATTGCCAATTTTGCTAGAGATCGATCAGACATTGTCAAGGTCAACTGAGACAGTCATCAGTGTCGATGTGTTCCACCTCGGAGCACCCTCGTCCACGAAGCTGTTCATTATAGTCTGCAAGTACAGCGTAATTTGTCCGTCTTGCATTCATACGTACATCGGAATAAACGTCTGAGCCGCATGAATCTTCAATGAACGGGTCGGATAACTCGGATGGCGCCGACGAAGAAAACGTCCGAGTGTTCTGGCTGCTCGGAGGCAATTGTCATTGGCTCGGATCCGCTTATGAAGGGGCGTTCGTGTGACAATGCGTCGGCCTTATTTCGAATTCGTACGAATTTCCGGCCATGAACGGACCCAAAATCCCCGAATGGAAACAGCGCTTCGGCAAACGGGTTATTATTGCACGTGCATGCACGCACGCTCGTGCAGGCTGTCGCGTCTACTCATCGCCGCTTCGACGCACGTAGAGGCGCAACTGAAGGCTTTAGAACTAATGTTCACTCATTTTACGTTGATGTATGTAAATGTGTCGAATTCGCTTAGCGTTGTCACCTTTCATAGTTTAAGCAGCCTCAGTTTAAAGCTATGACGAGCGCCAGATCCACGCTCACGAGGGCCAAGCGTGTGGCCTTTTACTTGGAATCGTCTATTTTAGGAAAAATCGAATTGTTTCACTCTTGTTAAATCATTTTGTGTGTCGGGCGCTCTGGGCCGCATTTACGTGCGCATTGAGGCGACCCCAGGATGAGAGACACGTAGGTGGGTACTCGGGTTCGATCGCCGCCGTTGCACATTTACATTTAGATAGGGTGATCCATTTTACAGGGTCATGCGCTACCGTGGACGACAGACATTAAATAATGGTTAGCCTCAAAAAAAATATAGGTGTGTGTTTGGCAAACAGCGGCAGAGAGTGTTTATACATGGTCAAGATGATATTGCCAAAATATCGCTAATATGATTGCTACGACGCTGGTGATGCGTCAAAGGAACTTGTGGTGATATTGTTTGAGCAATGCCGGCCTCTACATTTCACCGAGAGATCCACCTGAGTATTTCTTCTCGAATATCGACTTTCTTCGGTAAAAGACCTCGTCATGCAGTAGAACTACTCCTGTGACCCGTTCTCCTTAGCAGTGCTTCGCTTTTTATTGGAGTCAGTGATCTCCGAGGCTAAAAGCGCCGAACTCGGATCGGTTAAACTATTTACTTTTATTTTTTTTCTTTTTATGGCTTAGTAACACACAGGATCCTCGTTGAGAAGTGAGTGCCGTGTGTGCCGTGGCCGCACACACGTTTATTTTCAGATTCTGCCGATACAAGCCGAGAATATCGCGCTCAAGCAGAAGTGTTCGTAGACGAGTGCGTTTTTTCGTCGAGTTTGTGTTGCTCTATCATAGGAAGTCTGGCAGGGCAAATTTCAGCAGCTGACGAAAACCGTGCGTGGTCAGGCATCCAGAGCCAATATGCATTTGCACTTCTAATAGTATGGCGTGTATAGACATTGCCCCCCTGGGCAAATCGTACCTGAAACGTGCCTGCAAGCAACTCTTACAGGCCGATTTTCCTCAATTTCTCATTCGTACCTACGCAGCTAATACACGGCCGCCCGGTGTGCTTCGGCAGTGCAAATAAATACACGCAGTCCATTAACAGAGTGCGTGCTAAAGAAATCCATTAGCTCTGTGTGTGTGTCGACGTATGGGACGTGTCTTTTGGGACATACGCCCATGGCCCATGTAGGTCTACCCACTTACCGAGTGATACAGAAGGAAATACGGAAAACGTGTCTCCCCCGTTGATGTTGTAAGGTGAACAACGATAAAGGAGTACGTAATTATGTCCTCCCAATCAGTATGTGATACAAACAGAAATGAAGTGTGCGTGAGGGACGTCCTATTCAGGTCGATCTCGCGTACGTGGAGTCTGGAGGTCAATTGGAGGGCAAGCCCCAGCGTCCAGCAGGTGAACGGCAGACCTTTGGGGGGCTTGTTCACGATGACCCATGCACGGTTGTTTAACGACGTTCCGAAGTCGTGTGGATATCGTCGTCTGGCTATGTCGCAGATTCCAACGATCGACCAAACACATCGCGAGATATCGCCTCTGGAAATATAATATTGTCGACATTTTGTCTGTTGAAGGGCCTTTATATCCGGCAACGAAACTCGGCTCTCGTCGACACGAAGTGATTGGCTGGCACACGAATTTCATACGCACAGTTCGACATTCAATATCGACAAAAGTACGTTTTACGACGCAATCCGAAAGCGACACCGCAGACGCTAAATATTGGCTGATGCTCAGCTACGTGAAGAGTAAAATCCGCCAATCAGCAGAAACCATCGAACTATTCATCGTCCGTAGATCGGTGACAGCCCGAACAGCCGAACTAGCCGAACAGTTACGAAACTGGACGATCCAATTCGTACTTGAAAAAGCCTTCAAACACTTGAAAGGCAACGACGTCGAGTGGGCGCATTGGCATCGCCATTATGTAATCGCTCCAATGTGACGGCGACCGGAAGGGTCCAACGCTTTTCACGAACAAACGAGAAATTTTATAGATACACGCCATAACGTGGAGCTGTGTCTTCACGTACCGCTCTCTCTCTCTCTCTCTGACGCCTCATGAGGCGCACTCGTGAGTTAGCGACTTATGAGGGACAAATTACGAGTTTCTTCGATGAAGTTCAAGCACAATAGGAAGCTCTCGCCCATCTTCTATTGTGTTCGTCACAACTGGGCTGCGTTATTTACGACGCCGTGCTACCGCACGCGATTCTGCGATATTTTGTTAGATTGTTAGACGGTTGTTCTTGTTGACGTTGGACGCTTTTTTCGTTCGACAGAAGGTTCGTCCTCAATCCGGGCAGATGCTTTTTATTTCTTGCGCGTTCAGGCAGACGCCATAGCGAGTCGATGGTTGCTCAGCAGCATTTTTCTACGTGGCCGATACGCGCGTCTACGTACGCCCGACTGAGACAGATGAATGAGCCATCTTAGATATTCTGAAGTCTGTCAAGCAGATCATGCTCAGTTGGTGTTGTTTTCCGCTAACAGATTATAGCGGCCTCCGCCATCTGCCATCACTTTGTAAGCCGAAGGGTGCCGCCGCCGCCGCCACGGTCGCGTCGTTGTTTTTGTTGCCGTCAGATGGATGTATATCATCACAGTATCGCGCGCGTCGTGGCCCCGCTATTTCGAAGTTGGCGATGGCCTTCACTTCGGCGGGGGCCTTAACAAGTGGCCGGTTGAGGCTGGTCGAGTGGTCGTAAAACGAGCCGGAAGACATGACAGCCACGCGAGAGGATCTGGACTGCGGGACAGGACACCATATTGCCACTACGCCCTATATGGATGGCCGGACAGCTGGGCCGCTTGCCCCCTATGTATCTTCGAGGGCCTCCAGCCCCCCTTGGCCGGGTCGGCTACAGCCATAAAAGACAACATGTCGTTAAGCGTTTTGCTCAGCGACAAGTGGCAGCAAACATGGGGCATTCGGACCTCTGCCGTGACCCGGCAAGCCAATCAGACGCGATTATCAATTCTGAAGCCAACGACATCCATCACCGGTGGCCATTCACTTTGTGAGAAGAACAACAGAAATTAACCCAGCAGAACTGTCGAGAGACTACACCGGACACGCAGAAGTCCGTCTTTTGTTCGTCGTCGTCGTCGTCGTCATTGGACTCCCGAAGATGATTTCTTCGAGCGTTGTTTTCGTCGAGACGATCAACACCTGGTACGTGTCCACGTGACTCTGGTACGAGTTAGCAGGGGGGTGACGCAGCGAGCGTTACAGATTCCGGATGTGGCCTGACGTCTTTGACGCGTTGCCGTTTCCTAGACGTACGCCTCGTCGCTACGGAGGGTAACGTGCTTCACTCACGTAAGAACAGCCACTGGGGAAAACGCTTTTGTGCCCGAGCGTGCAGCGCGTATTTAGTGTGGGTTACTCGGACAGAGTGAGGCCACCCGATCGGGGGGTGTACGAGACCGCTGAGACGAGTCTGTGTAAAAGTGAATAAGCACTGCAAACAAATCGTAAAAACGCCTCGTAATTGGCAAGCCGGGGGGGTGCTCATCGGTACCGAACGGATATCAACGTTACATTAAGTGAGCGAACGACGCTTCTTTGTGAGCTTTGACGTAACGCCGGCGGCGACCAGCCGAAGCGGTCAGCCAAAGTGAAAATCACCCGTCGACAATACAACAACGGCCTTGTCGTTCCTCGAGTGTCTGCCGGTACGACATCGTTTCCATCGAATCCTCTTTCGGAGACGATCATATTGTCGTTACTTCAGCCCCGTTCCTCCACATGACGGCTCGGGTTCATCCCATTCGAGTCTTCGCGAGGTCCACCAAGAGAGGACCTCTCTTTCTCTCTTCTCCTCCCACTGACGTCGTCCTTCCGAGCGTCGTTATTCCTCGTTCCATAACCGCAGAACATCTTTTCCGCTCCTCTACGAGCGCCTACGTAAGCCTCGTTGGCCGGTGCTCGTCGCCATAGCCTCGAACGCAAATGCTTTCCGCACCGTCGCCGGTGTGCAGCTAACTTGAGCATGAGCTCTCTCTCGTTCTATTTCACTTCACGCCAGGAGCCAGTCGGGTTCATCGAAGGAAAGCCAAGAAAAAGCAAAAAACGTCGCGAGAACCCTGACTCGCCGCCCAACCCAGCCCAGCTGACTGACCCTTGACCCGGGCCTGGTAACACATGTTGCCTTATGAAGTTTGACTCCTGACGATAAAGGCGGATCGGACGATTCCGTTCGGCTGGCGAACGAGGTACCAGGCGAAGAAAAGAGTCTGAGCAAAGTCTGACGAGTCTGACGATAAAGCTGGAGGGAGAACGCTTGAGCCAAAGCGCGGCCCAGAAAGAGGAAAAACGAAGGATATTGAGGAAGTTGGAGAGAGAACGAGACAGGGGCTGTGAAAAACGAAGGGATATAGCAGCGAGCCACTTATTATCTTCATTTTTAGAGAGACCATTGCCCCGGCCAGCGGCGAGAAGATTGCAGTGGCCAAACGCCGCCAACTCGACGATCATCGCCATTGGAATGACGCGGCTCGAAGGGTGACAGGATTCGGGAAGCGACGACTTCAAGCGAGATGGCCATCCCTAAGCGGAGCCAGGCCCCCATAGGCTCGGGATTATCCATTCTCCTTTGCAGTGTCTTGCGCTTGTCACCCGATGAAGCTCTGGGGTAACGACAGGAGGAAACGAAGGACGAAAGAAAGGGGGCAAGTCGAGGAGGTGCTAAAAGGGCAAGATACTCGCTAGCGTCTGTCGATCCGTCCTGACGGAGTCCGGGACAAGGCCGCTGCTCCACGTCGAGCGTTCGAGATGGAGGTGTTCGCCTTGTTCGCTCATACTCGTCGCATTGTTTCGGCGATCAGCACGCGCGCACCTGCGCGACGGCTGAGCCCACGGCGACGACTGCACTCTACTGTGGCGTCGGAGATCCGAGTTTAGTGGCAATAAATGACGCCCTGTTTGGGGTAGCGAGGGCGTGTTCGTGCCTGACGAAGCCCTGTTTGATAAAACGTTGCTTTAGCATCTACGAGTTGCCACACAATAAACAATAAACTGACAACTACAAGTTCTCTCTTAGCCTCTCACTAGAGCGTCAGGAAGGCCTCGATCGGCAATGTCCACCTATCCGATCCACTGTTAATAGAGTTATTGTTTTCTGAGCGCGCATCACTCGACCACTTCGTTTGCGACAAGATACAACTCAAGCACACGAAAATCGATAAACAAGACCGACCGTATTTCAGCGACACCGCCGTAGGCAACGTCACTACCGTGACACTCGCAACGTGACTTTCAGCTAAGCAAACTCTACTCGGGGGGTTCACTGGGAAGTGGAGGATTCCACCTCGGCAGGTGGCGGAGTTGGATCTCGTGTCCCAGCCGCACTCAAGTGTCTCCCGAGCCGCCTAATGACAAACAACTTTTCCATTTGGGATAGCGAACACTGCGGCGGGTTTCCAGAAGTCGTAGCCGTCTGGCCCCCCCGAGTCGCTGCGTTCTCGACACACAAATTGCCACCAATTGCAGGTCAAATACATCTAGAACGCACGCGCGCGCGCCGCGTCACGTTGTTTACCGTTCGGGCAGGTGCACCTGCCGAGGCCGTTGTCGCATGACGGCGTTCGCTGTACCACCTCTCCCAATTGGCGTCTTGCGTCGTCGCTCTCGACGGTCGCGCGTGGTGTTTCGTGCGTCGCTTGCCAGGGTGGCCTATGTGGCTTCATGACACTGCCAGGCCACATAGGACCAATACGACGGTGGACGACGTCCTGTCTTCATCACATTGGCCAATTGGCCTTGATTTCCGGATCGAAAAGTCGATCTCTAAAATATCGTGGCATAATTTGAGACTTCTTGAAAGCGAAGGTGGGGGTACGGGCCTAGTCATGTGTCCGTCGAGTGCCTGCACGGTGGCCTGGCGTCGTTGCGCGTTAAGGCCTGTCCGCAAAAGCGGCTGACCTCGAGACCTTTACGGCACCAGCACCTCCATAGCCAGTCAGCATCGTCCTCGAGTGCGACGACGGACGAGGTTCTTCTTCTCAGGTCCAAGCGAATCGGTTGAGGCTGAGTCGCCGTCACGAGCGAGTCAGTCGCTGAACGCCGTTATCCGACACGCAATGCAATATACCTCAAAGACTTCACCGTGCCTCAGCTCGTTCGTTCTTTTCCTCACTGTTTTCCCTCGCTTTCTCCTACTCGCTCTGAACGAGTCCATGACTCAGATCGTCTTTTGGCGTTGGCCATAGACCAGCCCGACGACGACGACTCCTCTGTCGAACCCCCGGGCGTTCCGCCATCTCCTCTACTTGCGCCCATTCCATGACCCCACCTCACCATGGCAGTGGAAACATGAGGACATGACTTCAAAGCTGAATTCGCATGTTCAACGCATGGACACTCCTAATGGCTGGTTACTAAACTGAAACGGCGACTTCGTTAGTCAGCGATCCTCAGCGAAAGAATCAGCGACCTTTAGTTGTTGTTGTTGTTGTGTTTTTTTCCTTCTCTCTGTCGCGTTGAACGCGATGACCGCCACCGCGTCGAATGCCACCGTGATGATGCGAATGGATTGCTCAAGGCGTGAAGCGCGAAGACCGACGTCACGGTGGAAAGCCGTCACGTCAGCGTCCATTGCTGGCGATCCGACGCAGCAACGAGAGCTTCATGATATAGACGTTGCATGATAGACGCCGCGTCGATGACGCGCACAGAGTTATTGTAACAGTGACAAATGTTTCGCTGGGTGGTGGAGGGGGGCGCATACAAACGCCAGATGAACGGAAAAAGCCGCCGAAAGTTGACCGTGAAATTCGTTTTGTTGTAGCAGAAGGAGTTGGGGAGGGAGGGAGGGAGAAAGAACTGAGGAACAGGAAACAGCAACCCACTAACGTCATCGTCGCGTCGCGTGTCCTTGTGCGTGACCCTGGCGCGATCTGCCTAAACATGGCGCTCAGCCCATAGCCTCCACCCATATTTAAGAAAAACACTCACTCACTCACTCACTCACCCCCACGATCTTCTTTGGCGAGGACGAAGTTTTCGTCGTTCCCCCCCGGCCTCGCGTTGGTCTACCAGGTCTTTCCATGTCGAGCGAGGGAATAGGCCGAAGTCGGCCGGCCACGACCTCCGCCTGCTTCTATGGGTTCAGCCCAACCGGAACCTCTACCCGGCGCCCGTCGACCTCGCGGGACTACGCCCCAACTCCTTCGCCTTCAAACGTCCGGTCAGAGGAAACAGGGGCAAAGGCCGGCTGCTTCTGGCGGCCGAGTCCTGTTCGGGGGAACTCAGTGACTCCTGATTCTGAATCGGCTTCAGCCGCAGCCGCCGTAGCTTCGGCTGGAGGTCGCAGAATACAGCGACTACGCTGCCCTCCTTCATTTTGACATTTCACGCACAAACAGCCAACTTAACTTGAAGCCCTAACACCGCCCCACTGAGTACGGCCCGGGGCCGCCCCGTCGCTTTACCACCCGACCATCCCTCCACGGCGGAACTCATCGTCCGCCCTGTTTACGCCGACGTCGTTTTGCGCTGGGTCGACGCCATAGTGCAAAAATGATCTACACGAATAGAGACGAATACGCACGGCATTGCGGTCGGTCTGGGGCGGTTGCTCCCGCCGATGCCCCAGCCGATGTTGCTTGCGGGTGGGGCAAAATCTCTGCCTCATGAAAGAGTCTCGTAATGGTGAACGAAGTTTGCTCGAAGCCGTTGGAGCGCCGGCTGGGGGCTCGGCAGGGGCGGCGTGTCCGTGAGCCGGATGGATAACGCTCAAGGTTGCAGCGTTTCCTTTACTCAGTCGTCCATTGCCCGGCCCCCAGCCGTCCCCGAACAGATTTTGCCCTTGGTTGCCCCTACTTTTGTTTCCCTTTGGTCTAAGTTCCCCTCTCCGTGTCGCGACGCTCGCCAATCATAGCTCGTCGCTGCACCCCTGAGGACGTTTCCGGTGTGACGTTACTTCCTTTGCTTCTGCGGCCGACACCATCTGCGCCGTTGTCAGGATCACGCACGCGCAGGGGCAAGGGAGGCTGTAGTACACTGGGGCACGGAGGTGTGGACCCCCGCAGGCCGGCGCGGTGCGGTGGCCTCTACAATGCCAGCAGCCCCCCCTCCCCTTTTGACGTTGGTCAAGTTCAGCTTAGCTACGTTATGATCGGCATAGCTAAAATGGCCGAATTCAACGACGAATTCGTCGCTTCCCGCCTGACCTGTGCCCCCTAGCGCCCCCTGAGCGTGGTCACGCTGTGGGGAGGTGATCGGGGTGGATCACGTCGACTTCTCAATGGCAGATGCCGCGAGAGAAAAAAAGGTAGAGAACAACAAAGACACGCGAAAGATACGAAGGGAAAAAGCCTGTAGGTGGCCCCACCTACATCGTACGACGGGGGCAAGCCGGCGTAGTCGGATGAGATCACGACAGCTGGTCATTACCTCAAATTGCACCAAAATCTACGACGCCGCCGCCGCCGCCGCCGCCGCCGCCCACGACGATAGCGACGACGATGTGCGCAAGGGCGGCGCAAAGAGACAACATTACGATATAGCGCGATTGTTTCTATGTATGCGCGCGCGTCTCTATAGCATCCCCCATTTGCATGGCATGACATGGAGCGGTTTGACGTGGCGTCGTGGTTGTGCACTTGTTCGGCGTGACGCGCTAGATGACGGGGGGAGGCGTCGCGACTTTGTTCGGGTCTCTGCGGATACGACCGTTCCGCTCCCCTTCCGTTGTTCATCTTCTTCGTGTAATCGGATTTCCTGCAAGAAAGAACTCGCCCTAAAACGAGCCGATCTCAGCGTCGACGAACCAGCACAGGACGCAGTAACGCGTCTAGCGATCAGATGTTCTCTCTCGCTGGAATCGATTAAGGAGGCTCCGGCGATTTCGGCTGGCCGAAGTCGAACATGGAGCAAATGAAAATGGCTGAAGTCGCCTAATGCTCATTGAAGCGCCATTGCTGCGGTGATCTGGGCCGATTGGATGCTTTCATGGTTAGTGTCGATTCATTACGGACTAATACCGATTCGTTGCGCAGCTTTCACCTCTTCTTCGTAGGCTGGTGAGTCGGACGGGAACATTTTCCCCTGAACAATTCCCCTGGAGCGTCTCTTCGTTCCTAGGCGACGAGCCGTTGCCTATCTCGAAATAGGTTCGAACAAGCAGAATTCCTCTCCGCGCGATGAATCTACGGGAATTTTTCGGCTTGAGCAACCTAAACAGGTGTCCTACTCAGGTCGGCGTCAGGGTCGACCCTCGTCGAACGTTTTGTGATGATCGCCGCGTCCTTTGCTCAGAAGACGCTGACATGACTCAGTCTGTTGACGCCAGTGACGCCAAACAGCGTCGATCTGTACTTCAGCGAGGGGATGAGATGCTCATTTACGAATTCCATGTCCACGTTTTCCGAGCGGTCTGCGCGTAGCATTCATGAAATAAAGCATGAATCAATTATTTTACGATTTCACCGTCGTTGCGTGTCTGGCCAGCGACCTCGGCTTCTCGGAGATTCTCTGCGGAGGTGGTCTGTGAGCTTCGATCTCGCGTCTCTCTATATTTTTTCCCACCGTCCCTATTTCTTTTTTCCTATCTCCTCTTCATCGTCCTACCGACACCCCCTCCGGGCCCAGGGCCGCCCCCTGCCCGTGCCCCTCTAGCCGCCCATCCTCGCGTTTTACCGAAGCAGCGTGAAGGGAAATGTATTTGTCGTGGGCCTTGCCCCCTTCCACAGCCTCAGCTCGCTCGAACCCCGATTCTTCGACTCCGGCCCGTCGTCTTCGACGGACGGGCGCGATGCATGCTACTTCCTCAAAAATTGTCCTTCGACAGAGTTGCGGAACGCCAGGAGAACGCGCCACAGTGGCGATACGCCGTACAAGAAACGCATCGACTGCGCGCCCAAAATCCTGGGGGCCAAACGCCAGCGGCTTCCGCAGTTCCAGCCCCGTTGCGGTAGTGGCAGTAGAACCCACGTCGCGCTGCTCCCAGGGGAGCAACGCGCAAGCGGACCCCACGCCTTACACCCCTCTTCAGCCCGGACCGACGTCCAAGCGAGAAGGAAGTGTATTCAGAAAAGGAGAAGGGACGCAAGCAAGACTAGAGGAAAGGGAAGGAAAATGAGGAGAACGAGAGAAAGAAATAGAGAAAGTGAAAGAGTGCCAAAGAGAAAGCAACGGAGAAATACAGCTGGTCCGGGAACCGACTCGTTTCGAAGGGGGACACGCGGCATTGGCCGACGAGCACGACATCCTTCGGCTGAGCCTCTGCCAGTCATCCAGAGACCGACCTCTCAACACCCCTCCGACGGTGAAAAAGCAATCACATCTGAAATATTAAATCACGCTTCATCCTTTCCGCGAGAGGCCCGTAACTGCCGCCTAGTCAGACACGCTTAGGCAGTCAGGCGGGCGTCACGCGGATAGCGGAGACCGACAAGCATTCAGGAGTGAAGCATTGCGTGAAAAGGACGATGAAGGCCGACGCCCCTCGGCAGTGCTGGAGTGGCCGAAGGACGAAGTAACTACCAAAAGAACGGACAGAATTCGAGTAGACGAAAACACGAAGACGGCGGAACCAGAAGAGGTCGAGGGCGGCATCGTTTGGTACAGCGCCGTTCAGCCAGCGGAAAGCAGCTTCCGACACGCTGGCAGACGCCGACGGACTTCCAGGCTTTCGTCGTTACACACACACACACACACACACACACACACACATAACTAACTCATGTTCGAATATCCACCCACAGTGGCGTTGCTCTGTCCTGTGTGAGATTTGTGTATGTGTTAAACGCTGCTGAACAAGGTCCTACTTTGGAAGCCGGCCGGGTGTGCAGCAGGCCGGAACCATCAAGCGGAGCGAACAGGCACACGCCGAACACAGGCCGAACCTGTTGCCGCCCATAGGCTACAAAGAGAAAACGAACTGAGAAGAATAGGGAGAGAGAGAGAGAGACAGAGAGAAAAAACGTGCGCGCAACGCGTTGGGTGCTTGGCCGTGCAGAACCGGCGCCGTCGTCATCCCCAGTGACACGCACTCACTATCCGGCGGCCGCGGCGGGGGCGGCGGCGGTGATCCGTCCAAACGGTCAATACCCGACGAGCAACATCTGGAAAACGTCCGCACCTGTTTGGCCCCCACCATTAATTCGAGACTGGCCGCGTAGCTTAGCCGGGACGACTGATCGCAACTATGACAACTGCTTTTCGACATTGTTTTCAATGGTAGAACCAACCCAGAACACGAGCGCCGATTCGTTAGGCCGAGCCGGCGCATCGCTCGTGGGTAGACGAAAATTGGGCAGTCACGAAAAAAACGCGTGCCAGTAAGACCAACACAGACTCCTTCAGGAGGCCTTCTGTGCGCGTTCTCCTGTCGCAGGTTGACTCGATTCACCCCAAATAATGCTGTTACCGCTACGGAACAGTCGAGATGTCCTCGTTGGCGTCGTCGTCGTCGTCGCCAGCGTAAACGAATCGTACTTTCGCGCGCCTGAATTTCGATTCCAGATCCGCGCAGCATCTTAGGCGTGTATTTGCGTTAGCTCGGCTGGCCATGGCTGCCACCGGGGGCGACACAACGCTGGGACACGGGCGTAGCACCGGCACGAAACAGGACTTGTTCAAGGCCCTCAGCCGGGGGGTCGGGGCAAAGCCATGCTATTACGGCGCTCGACCAGGCCGTCGACGTACTTAACGCTCGCAGAACAACGCCTGTTTCTTGCCTTGTCCCGCCTGTCGGCGGACATGAACGTGGCAAGCAGGCGATTCAGCCAACGCCCGACAGGACATTGAATATTCATGATGGACCTGCTGCCCCCAGGAGGATGGCTTGACGCCAGGAGGCCAGGCACAACAACGAAAGGAGCTGGCGGGTGAATGTACCCTTAAACTGTGAGGGTCTACATTCGACGCAAATCCTCCAAAAGGGCGTCCGCTCCATCATCTTTCATTAAAGATCCCCTCCAGCATACGACTTGTTCTTGGCTTTACACACACACACACACACACACACATATATATATATATATATAGTGGGAATCCAATGTTGTTATTGAACTTTGACTTCAGGTACACAGTTGACATGTCGATTGTGAAGCGTGTTCTAATAAAGAGTTCTAGTGGGACATGTTGCGAAATTCCCTGACGGGAGAAGGAACGCATCATGCAACGACCAAATCTTTTGTAGTAATTGCGGAAAAACAAATATGATGGCAGCTGATGTGTCCTACGCTCCACTGAGCCGCTCAGACAGGCACAGCTCAGACAGGCACAACTCAGACAGGCACAACTCAGACAGGCACAGCTCAGACAGGCACAGCTAAGGCAGGCATTGCTCAGGCTTGTAAATTCGTTTATGCATTCAGTACTCAGGGAAGTGCTTTGAAAAGCGGAACGAACTTTGCCTCAACTTCTCTCACGCACGACGTTTTGCACAAAGCAGGAAAGGTTAGTCCGATCAGCGTAAAAGCGGATGAATTCTGCGGACCTTCTTATATGCGCAAGGCGAGCGTGTGCGTGTGCGCAAGTTATATGAAATATAGTTCTTCTTCTTGTTGAGCTCGTACACTCGTCGGATCCGGATCTAAGCGTTGGCGCAGGTCTCGGATAGAACAGGAACGACACCCCCGATTTTTTGTTTCGTCCGACAAACCTGCCACTGCCTCTAGTCAACGGCACCCCCCCGCGAAGGCCCCTCCACGAGCGACTCGTTTGCCACTTGCCAATGGCAACCTCATCGAGGGAAAACGCGTTTGACCGAGCTTAGCCTTTGTATGGCCGACTCAGAAGATCGATCTTCCTCAACGTATTCCGCCACGTAGTGAACTCGTCGTCGGATGCTGAAGTCGCGAGTACCGCGGGACTTTTCTGTCCGCCTCAAGATCTGCGTGTCTACTGAATACTGAACGTTCTACTACGAAACTGAGGCTACCTTGTGCGGTTCTCATAGTATCGAACGAATTCGGTGTTATTTTGTCGCCATGCTTTGCTTCCGGCACCTGCGACAAGAGAAAAATCACCGAGCAGATCCGCCGCAGTTCGTTGATCTGATTTGAAGCTTTCCCATCGAGTTGGCGAACATTAGACGATAATCTTCTGCCTAGGTCGGCTCCGAATACATGGAAAGAAAAAATATTTCCGCGCCCATTTCACAGA
>MNPL01009576.1:1269-18772 GCA_002081605.1 Tropilaelaps mercedesae | reverse complement strand
ATATATATATATATATATATATATGTGTGTGTGTGATTTAGTAAGTGGCAAAGCTTGCTTCTGTTTTCATACAGTCTTGCTTACGTTGCCCAGCAGCTACTCGTGAATCGTTTCTTTCCATCAACGTGATCTTTGCTACGCAAGGTTTATCGAGGGTTTTGAGTACAGCAGCGCTGACGATCGCCACACTGGCGTGATTCACTACTGATCGCCCGTTGGAAAGCCACTACCAGTGTAAACGCTTCATAAAAATTAGTGACTTCAGAACCAAGAACTTGCAAGCGGCGCAGCATCCCAATAAAATCACCCATAACATGAATTGTTCTTTATTTTTAATCGTAAATTAAAAATCAATCTTTTTAACCGATTAGCCAATAGCTTCACGCAGTTTTCCAAGCTAAGTAACTCTCTTCACGTAATTAACTAGCGACTGACCAATATCTGGCTATAAGGCCAAGTGCTTTTTCTGTGTAGGGATTTTTAGCTCTGTGGAGATTATAAAGCAAGTAGGCAGCTTCGAGTGGCCTTCAAACCGAACTAATTCCTCTAGGGTCCCCCATAAGTGCAACGAAAAAAAGCAGGCTTTACATGCTTATCGTCCTCGTGTGTTTATCAACAGCGATGCTGACCGCTTACACGTTGTCCGTTTTTTCATCTCTCGCCTGTTCCGATCGCTGGGAACGATTCCTCTCCGCAGGTGGCCTGGTGTCATGACGAAACAACGGACCACGAGCATGCGGGCGGAGTATCCGTAGCTTCTATTCGTTGGGAGTTCGTGTCCGTGCCATTCATGTTCACCGCTTTCGTCATACTTGCCGGGCTCACGAAAATAAGTAAGTAGTTGACATTCCGTAGGACACATTCGAAGCGGAAACATTCTTATCGGCATTTACTTCAGTGCTACGAACTGCTATCCTGGGTCGCTTGTGACTTAATCCAATGGCTATGGCATTGGTCGCAATGGTGATTTAGCTACAGTGGCGTGACAATATCAATGTCGTTTTCAAAAGATCACCTTCTAACGAGCTGCAAGGATCGGTCGAACTCTGGTTTTGGCAAGCAAGACGATGCACCGGCGGCATAACGCCTCAACCGCATAACACAATCCTGGACTGAGGGGAAAACGTTTCATGATTATAAAACCACAAACATCTTAACTCATCGTTACTCCTAACGTCGAGCTGGCTCGACTCAAAGGCCGCCTTTATTTTCGTACTATTCATTCGAGCGCCGAGTTGTGTGTGTGTGTGTGTTGAAATTTGTTCGTAACTTAATTCTTATGGAGTTTCCGTTGTACAGCCTAAACACCGTTTCTGTTAGCTAAAATCTAAAAGGACAGAACGAGTCTACCCATCCTTTGTGGACTCTGTTGGCTATACGCTCCTATCTATCGAACACAGAACTGATGCTCGAAGGGCGACCAAGAGAATTTTCGTCAACCTAACTTTCTCTCCTGGGGGTGTGGTCTATTTTCCGCCTGATTTATCGGCTTGGTCCGACTGTTGTCCATTGTTGCAGTTAGTTAAAGCATGTGTGGCTACATTACGAGTCCCACGCGGAAACGCTTTTAAAGCTACGGAGGGCAGAAACGGGGTGTTGGTCCGCATGAGGCGGACCTAGAACAAACGCGGATATATTTCAAGCACGCGTATGGACAATCCAACAAATCGAGTCGGCCTCGGTGGCTTGGCGCATGCGCGTGCACCTGGCGACCGGAGGAGACACGCAGGTGCACGGGTTCAATCCCCGCCGTTGCACATTTGCATTTATGGGGTTCGTCTTACGAAGTAACGCAGAAAGCGCTACCGTCGACGTTAAATGGCGACTGACGGTCAGGCATAAAAAAAATATATAGACAAATCCAACAACCCTACACCTGTCAATTATGCCAGTGCAATGTCTAGATGTAACAATTGTGTGTATATAACTAGTTGTAGAATCATTGTAATAACGTAAATACACAAAACGATGACGATAAAATATAACAAGAGCAGCGATCGAGAATAGCAGCTACTCCTGTGAACACGTTGGGCAAGTATTGGATCCTCATTGGACCTTACAAAAAATGGAGCCGTTGCACAAAATAATTCTCTGGTAACAAATCAACTGCACAATATACAGTGACCCTTCTGTAACTCTACAGATGAGCACGGTCTCATGGCCGGGATAGGAATGCATAAACACGATAAGAATAGCACTATGGTAACAGCGGCTTTGAAACGTAGATCGATAGCGGAAGTTTCCTTCTTCATGCAAACTAGAGACCGTTTTGGCAGATTCGCCCAGTCAGGCGACAGCTAGGCCGTCTAGGAAGTTGGCCCGTTGGAGTATTGCCAGGGAGCCTTGTCAATCGTGTAGAAATCTATCCAGCTTTTTTCAGTGGAGGAGACCGTCGGACCCGCTTTACGCATTCAGCGGAGTATTACATTACTATATCAACAAACTGACTGCAATCGATTGTTTGTGGAGTACGGTTCTACCGTTAGCGCCGCCCTCCATCTTGATAAATTATGTTCGTCCGATATGGAGAAACGGAAGATCAAACAATAGATAAATACTCATAGCCAATAAGGGGTGCATAAGGGTTGGTAAGCTGTGCGCCCTTGTTCTAACATCAAGAAGTCAAGCAAGCGACTGCATGTGTCCCGTATAACGTGATAACTTTCCATAAAGGATATATGATTGAAGTCTTTCGACCCTGGTCTACTTGGATCCATTCATCGGGTCTGTCAAGATCAATTTATTCTGTCATTCAAGTTCCTTTTCCTGCTTAGACGTTTACGGCGCGGAGGAGGAAATAACCCTACTCCGCGTCTATCATTAGCTTCCTCTACTTTTTCCTATTTTCCCATAAAGTACCTGTAATAGATTGGCCATTGCAGCGCTGAAAGCTGGACAAATTTCGCGCCACTCGTCGTGTCCAGTTTCCTCTCACTTAGACAGCCATAGCTTGTGGGTGTCATAGTGGGTTCTCCCCTAGAATTGAGCAGATCAAGTTTCCGAGCCGGGCGGCCAAGTTCTCCAAAAGGTAGAAAGCCCCGGTGTAAGTGGGGCATTGCTCAGCACAATGCGTGGCCCTCCGACCCGTCACTGGCTGCGTATTCAAAGCAGGCCTTCTTCGCAGGCTACCTGACGGCTGGCGTCGTGCGTTTCTTACCGAGGGCGCAAAAATGATGACAAAAAAGGCTCGACGAGAGCTACGAGCTTTCTCTATGACAATGGAGTTCCCCGCAAAGCGAGGCTTTCCTCGAAGAGACTGGTATTGGACAGCTTTGCATAGTGCTCAAACGGTTTGAAGGCAGGGACGAACCGGGTTCTGATTTACAGGACTCCTGATTTCGACAACTCAGAGCCGAGTTAGATCGTGGAAGCTGTGCGATATCATGGTAGAAGGACTCATAAAGCAGACATGCTATGGGAAGGAACCTGGAACTCAGTCGACATCTGAGTTGTACTAGAGAAAGGTTACCGAGGATTGAATTGACATTATGAGAAAAAGGCAGTATAATCTGCACAAGTGAAATATACCATGAAGTCAACCCACAGTGTCGATTTTGCCGAACTGTTCACTTGAACGTTTTTGTAATTTAAAGAGCACCCAAAGCCCTAAGGAAGAACGTCAAATCGAATAATAGGCCGATTGCTCGACTATTTAGCCTACTGTCGAGCAAAATTAGTGAAGATCTCAACCTTATCGGCTTCACTGGGCAGTATGCCACAGACTTAGTGACTTAGTGAATGACATATGGTTATGTTAATTCCAAAAAACCGCCCTGCTCTCCGCTCACCACTAGGAATTCTTTATGCATCGTCGATATTAAGAGGCTGCCAACCCGATACGATAAAAAAAAAATCAATGAAAGCCGCCTTGGATTCTACGGAGGCCCCCTACAAATTGATATGCAAAGCATTCTGATCACTGAGGGCATCCCAGATGAAGAGGCACTTCTCAAGGCGAGCCCGAAACTCCTAAGGATTCATTTTGCAAATGTTATACTTTGTTGCACTTTGTATGGAAGTGTTTTTTCCCTTGCGTTTTAGGTTCGGTAGACAACTTAGCGAAATTCTAAGGCCGATAGAAATGAGCGCGTAGGAGACTAGATGATTGCAAAAGCGTCTATGAATGTAGTGTCCATGAGTTTTCACATCCTAATTGACCTGCGGGTTTCAGTTAAACTCGTTCTTCACGTAACGCTGAGCAGACGGCAAGCTCTTTTAATGGAGGATACGTAAAACTGTGCCCCTGCTGTACTTATCACAGCTGCATGTCTGTCACATAGAACTGAAGGTCGGTTGTAATGAACGGCTAATAGAACGATAAAACGTCGCTGGCAAAAATTGTGCTCAATTTTGAGCCTGAGTCGCAGTCCAAATACGGTAAATTCTCGGGTCATGGTCACCGCCGTAGCATGGAATTCTCATCTGTACTAAAGAATGACGAGAACTTCTTAGCGGGATGCAGCAGCTTCGGTGCGCGCGCGTGCAGCAGACGGCTCTGACGGAGGCAGATATGTCACAAGGAACATCAACATCACCTTAGTTCACAAATCTAAAAAAGGGCCTAACTAGGCACGATTTCTTGCTAGTCAGTTGACTTCCTGCTAGCTACTTAGGATGACATGATGAATGATTATAAACAGAAGCGATAACCGTGGCGAGATAAAAGCTGCGCATTGCATGTACTCGTTATCTGACTAGAAAAGTCAGAGCAAACATCTGCAACAAAGAGCGAATCCTCTGTGCAACAAATGCAAAAAACGATCTTGCATAGGCTCTACGTCAGTTTGTCCTCAAAATCCACGAAGTGATGTCTTGCAAGGCTGAAAATAAACGGTAGAAATCATCGAACGTACACAGTCTTAGGTCATTTGTTATTCGCGTTAGTCCTCTTGATTCGTTGAAGACCTGAAGACAAAATTCGTCAGCATAAGCCAAAAATAAATTTGAGTAATTAGTGAGCTTTTTCTTGTCTATGGAGCTATCACGCTGCTCCATAGTTATTTGATATTAAAGACATTGGCTTTGCCAAAGAAAGTAAGAAAAATGTGTATCTACTCAAGCATTTATTGAAGCATACCTGATCACTATGGCAGCGAATCCGCGTTGGTGGCCAATACAAGTCCTCTGCTACCAATAGTTTTGCCGAATTGGACTTTATACTATCCCTTTCTAAACTACTCAGATTAGATCAGGAGTTAAAGCTTGACTAATAATATCAATGTTTAGGCCTGCGCAAGCTGTGCTTTTATCAACTGCCTCCGATACACGTTGTTCGCTTGATACGTTTTACTTCCAAGTACGAAGGACTCCAATGGCCTTTTGCAAAGGGAAAGGCAAGGATAGAGGCTTCTGCTTAAATTTGCGGCCGACCCACTACGGCTTTTAGTTTAGCATTTTGTTCAACAGTGGGGTTACGACATGCGTAGTGCAACAGTGAGTGTCCACTTCCACCAACTTCCTTGCATCACTTTCAGTCATCTAAAGCACAAAATCTTTTTGGCTATTACACAGCACTTCAAACCTATCGCGAGTGCTGTACTTTGTCGACTGGCCAATAAATGTCTAGCAGAGCCAAGTGTGGTATAGAAAATATAAAAGAGTGCCAGATCTCCAGGTGTGCTGACTCTAACATGTCTTTACCCGCCTCCCTTCCATAGGATTGTACCTTTCGAAATGCGACCTTATTTATTGACTTCTGATGGCGTCGGCTATGGCGGCCAAGGGAAGACGCTTTCGAAAGTGGCTTTGACGGAAACTTTCTTCCACAGCTGGGCCTATCAAAGTGGTTTGTGCGAGCTGAGATGCTACGTCAGCATGCCAAGCCGCTGAGAAGATTCTGGAGCGATTACGCACACGACAATAGATGACAGATCCGGTTGGAGTAGCCTGTTGCATGCGAAAATATGCAAAAGCTCTCATCGGGGAGCAGCAGAAATGGCGCTTGACTGTATTTAAATTAGCATTTTGACGAGATACTTTCGGCACGGGTGCGCATGTCTGCGGAGTTTTTGCGCGACCAGGAACAGGAACGAAAGCGTGAGGAGTGAGGGACGGTCGGTAAAGCTCGGTTTCGGCGTTCAAATCCACGTTTATTTAGATATCAGTCATGTAGGTTTACCACCGTATCTCCGCCATCGAGGAATTCTGACAGCAGTAAGGTACATTTCCCCCTTCGCATTCTAGCTAGTTGTTTGTTTCTTTCTGTAGCTGTTCAGACGTCCAGTATTATTCAAGTACCTGCTGATGTTTATTACCACTGCGGGCATGGTTATCTAACCCATTAAACTTGGCGTCGGTAAAGCGATAGACTTCCCCAAGCCCAAGCATTAATCATGTGATAGTAAAACTAATAAAATCCGATTTTCTCCGTGAATCTAATCAGTGTTCAGTCTCAGATGGCAATTTCTGCCCGTACGAACGGACGACTTTTCATCGCTATTCCATGTTTGCCTTACACGAATCTTGCTCTCCTCGTAACACTTTTGCATAGGAATGCATTGGTCACGATCAGCTAGAAGGGCGACTGCCTATGCTTATAGCCAAGTGGCGGCACTTGGTCGGATTTACTATACCGTACCTGGATCAGGCACTGATATACAAGCATCAACATGGACAGAATTAAAGAAAGAAGTTTGTCTCTCGGCTAGGTCAATGTTATAAGTACTGATATAATGGACGTCGCTTGAAGCGGTAGGGTCATTAGACACGTGCGTAGGATATACACGTATTGCATTTCGCACGTAGAAAACTCATAGCTCATTCAGTACCACAGCGGAATGTTCGCATTGTATTGGTTGAGGTGTCAGTACCGGGCGCCGCCCGGCGGGAACGCTCTGGTCAAGTGACGCCTTTGAAACCGACCGCCGGTTGTATCTCTAAACGAAATGAAGCTTGCCACGGCATTCGATGCTGCTGTGCCCGAAATAGGCAGATAATGAGGAAGACCTTGTTATAAGCTTCGCCTCGCGTGAGTTTTCGAGTCGACCTGTTCCGTTCGTTGGAGCGGCCTCTCGACGCTTACCCCGCTGAGCCCTGGAGATCGACCGCCGACCATTGCCGGGACCAGCAGCAGCCGCAACAGTGGAAATCCTCCTCAGCAGAAACAAACGATGTCGAGTGCGGTACCCAAGAGCCCGGGTCGACGCAACTCACTGGCGGTTAGCGACGCCCGTCGAGTGCTGGTGGTGTTGAAGCTTAGGGGCCACCCTTCTGGCCCCCGCTACAGCTCAACCACACATTGTTAACATACACGTGTAACCGGCTGTGTCATGACACGTCATGATATGATGTGTTGGTCGGGAGCGATGGGTCACGCTGCAGTCGGAGCACAACCATGCACATACAAACACACACAGACCGGCAGCTACACGTATTTGACCACGTTGGTCAACAGGCGGTAGCAGTGGCAAATAAATGGTCGGCGAGATAGCTCCGAATAGTGATAATAACTGCGATCGAAGGTGAATAAAGCATAAGCTATATATATGTATATATATATATATATATAGAGAGAGAGAGAGAGAGAGAGAAAAGGAGAGATCCCGACGACGGCGATGAATGTCAGGGAAATTTATTTAAAATTTAAGTAACTAACCCTTTCACGATAATGTGCCATATAAGGTTACATTTACAGCGCCTTTGCAAAGCAAAAGAGATACATTTTACACTTCCTTCTCCGCTACGCAATTCAACTTAGCTTCTAACATGCTCGCGAAACTTTCAGTCTCGTATTTTTTCCGGGTCAATTTTTGTTCTCTCGTTCTCTGGTCCCATCTTGTTGTGCATCCTGCTTCACGAACGCGCTCAGCTTTCGTAAAGGCGTTCCAGACATTTGCCTTTTTAATCAAGCGGAAACCTTACATTTGAGAAAGTTTGCATCGAGAGGTGTCAGTCTATCAGCTACTCTCACGACGCAAACTCTACGACATAATTGTAGCATTGCGAATTGAGTTAAGAACACGAACATCTAGAAGATCGTCACGGTGTGTAAATTCCACTCGCAGTCGAGTTCGGCGTGGCACGCTGAAATTTGCATTGCTATGGAATACGCAGAGGCACCGAGACGATGCAGTGCGAATTAGCGCTTTAGTCCCGCCGTTCCCCGTCGAATCCGACGGAGGGAAACAACCCACAGACGACATTGTTTCGCTGTGTCCATGTGACCAGAATGGTGCCTGTCACGGGTGTCAAACGAATGCATCCGGACCCATGCATGTGTGGCATTGTGGCTGTCCGTGAGATGGAGACATCGTCTGATAAGTCCTTCTATGAAAAAATGTCGGACATGAAAAGCAGAAGCGGACAGCGGTGACTTTGTTGTTTGTGGCTCCGGCGATGCTAAGACCTTGAGAGAGAATTTGTTAGCCAGAAGCCCATGGGAGGGTTGCAAGTTGTTGTTACAGTGCAGCGTAATCTGGGATTTGTTCTAGGTGGCTAGACGTATGGACTGAACAAATACGCGCACAGGCACCTATATATATATATATATATATATATATATATATATTCCCAAACGTTTTAAGTTTAAACGTGAATTCCTTCACACCGGTAAGTCACGAAATCTCTCGAGACAGCGAACACATCACAGGCGGTCCATGGTAAAGAGAGCACGGGGGCTACATTGTTCAAACGGTAAATAGCTTTACAAAATCAGTTGTCCTGCGCACCATTCTTTTCAGCATAGAAGGGCTGCGATAACAATGTCGCGTAGGATGATGGCATCCAACATTTTACAAGCAAAAAGGTTGAATCTATATGAATTGCGTACACTCTAGAGTAGAGAAGCAGGTTAAACTTGTTGAAGATGTCAACAAGTATGCCCACTGTCCCAAATGGAAATGCATAGAAGCAGAGCCATATATATATATTAGACTTTTAGGGAGCACAACCAGTTTACTTACTGGTAACTGGAAAAAATAGTATCGTTTAGATGTGTCATATTGATATTCATATCGCAACTCTACTAATTTAAATAGGGAGCTTAGAGATTTCTACCGCGGAACCACTAGTGTGATATTCGAACTTAGCGAACAACTGAATATCTAAAATACTCACAAATGCATACCATCTGCGCTTGCTATACGTATAGCTGTGATGTGTGCTGTAAATGTAGACTTGTACATGTATAGTTATTTGTGGACGAACATTTGGTATAATGCTAGGTGATCAATTACAGAAAACCGACACAATGCACTTCTCATATGGCTTTGAGGCCAGCTCTCATAAAGTAAGAAAAAGTAGGCTGAAAGCTCGTGACCGTTTTAAAAGACACTTTCAAAAGAGGCTCACTATGAAGCAAAGAACCTCAAGTATCTCCTAGTCGAGATAATAATGCTCCATTTTTGTCCTTCGCGGGCAAATGGCAGGTAAAGTTTTGGACGATTGGTCAGAAGCCTCCCGTGCATTAGTCCGCCTTCACTATGGAATCGGACGGGACGATGCTTGGTTTGTTACACAAAGTCTGACAAACAGTTTCCCCAAAATCCAATGATAGATCTTGATGCCGACTCATGCCTGGAGGGTGGCAGCTAAATGACTTCGACTAGTTGTTCCAACTGGCCATATTGCTTTATGGGGACGTCGGGCGCCGCTGGTATACCATCTCATTTTGTAGTACTGGCCACTACGCTGACTTAAGCCATTGTAAGGTCAATTTCTTTAATGTCTACATCAAAACGTCACTTCGAGTGATTTTCCCCACTTTTTCTTGACAGAGAGGGGTAAACCAAACAATAAATATCGTTTAGATACTCTTTACCGTTGTACTGTTTAGGTTAAAGTCGTCAGCAGAACCGAGACGACTTTTAAATGCAACTAGTTTTATTTTATAATAATAGGTATTATGATGTTGCATAGAACGAAGTATCTGTTTTAACATCAAAAGCTATATCTTTTTCTCCTTGGCTTTCAGTATTTCATCACGCGAACTTTCTATCCTCAATCATCCCAGAATCATGGTACGTATTTAAATACTATCAATCATTCTGTCATTTTCTTCAATCTTATCAATCAGTTGAGGTTCAAGCGCTAGCACTTATGTTTATTTTGTAGATTCTATGCAGTAAGCGCTAGATGCTAAGAGAAGCAAATATATCACACGATTTTAACTGACATGTTGTTTTTTTGCTGTTACAGTATGCTTATCTTACTTGGAACTTTGGTCGGAGGTATTGCTCAGTAAGTGTCAGATATGTATATATATGTATAACCGTTAGATTTCTTCCGGCAAATAAGTTCATAAAACCCCTATATACAAATTCAAGGGCGTGTTAGCAAAGCGAAACCCTTTGTACAAATTGCTGTATTGATATGTTTTTGGCAGCTGGACTTCGACGTTTTGTACTTTGCAGTGTACTCGCCAGGTATTGTTTAACGCAGTTATGACTGAAACCTTGACTACGTCACGCACAAACTGACAGTTTCGTTTTGTCACTACTTTTATCGGTGGTTTCAGTGTTACGAACAATGACACGTTACCGACGTTTTCACCTGATACCTTCTTTCTGTACTTGCTGCCACCGTAAGTATACGTGAAACACCTTTGTGTAATTTAGATCAATGTTCTTTCTTATATCTCTATTTGCGAATGCGCATGTGTCCTTTCTCATTGCGCTTGATAGCAAGGCTAGACTTATAGTCTAATGACATTTTCATAAAAGGCGAATCCTCGTTAGTCATGGCGCCTTGGAAAGGCGAAATAGGGTCCTGATGCAATATTTTTTGCACATATTGAAAATATAATTACCTTTTAGCTACACTTTTAGGGTGAAAATTAACTCCCTCAAATCCAAAAGACATAAATTTAGGCTCAATTAGGGAAAAATCAAGCCAAATACGACACAGGAAATTATACCTCAGCGAAGGACAAAAAAATCAAAGCATCGCTTACGAAATCATCATGTACACAGCTAAGTGTGGCACAACCGACATAGCTAGTTGCCTCAATTTCGGGTTGTCGTTTGAATACCGAACCAAAAATAAATTAATTTGTTCGCTCACAGACATGCCTGCTGAGTTATTTTTTGTACGATTCAACCGATCTGTCATGCGATAGACACATTTCTCATACGCTTAGGCATTTTGAGTAATTTTTCGAAGTAATGAATAAGCACTCGTCGAAGTAATGAAGCGTTTACATAAACTAGCCTTGCAATAAGTATACAGCGATGCACTTTAGAACACGTCGAAATGTATTTTGGGCTGAGTGAGCGACTGATTAGAAAGGGATGTTATTATACTGAAATGCAACAATATATAATTTAATTGGCACATGCTGAATTTACGCGTTGAGTTGAATAAAGACGATGCAAGACGGTGCCAGATAATAGCAGTCAAGCACGTTTAATAAAAGCATCATGAACACTATCCACTAAAAAAAGCCCGAATAGCCATTTTACGAAATTTAAATTCTGCAACACGATTATTATATGGCGTAGATCCTTGTGCAACAAAAATGACAAAAATGCAGTAAACTATCCACTTTTTTTTTATAAAAAAGTGAGCCTAATGGAGTTCGCCTTGCCAACTTATGACTGGTGAAACTTGGCGGTCGCGCTGTCGTTCTCACAGAGATGCAATCCATGCATACAATATCCCAATATATTGCACTATAGACGGAGTTTGACTTGGACATGGAAGGCGCGCAAGACATGGGCTACTGCTTAGTGTTTTCCCGTTGGTGCCCGTCCCCTTGAACTGTGTTTTACTTTTCAGGTTTAGCGGTCGACGGCTTTCTCTGCTCTTCAACAGGTTGCAACGATCATTGAAAGCCATAGACGCACTGTTGTGCTATTTTTAAATTTCCGAAAGATCCCCTACACATTGATCCGAATAATGCTATCGCGATGCATACACCGGTTAGCTTCTAGGAACGAGATCGCGTCATAGTGACTGGTCAAAAGCAACCTTTGTAAATTGCAATTAGCATCCGAGAATAGGCAATGGTTAAATATAACTGTTTTTGTCCTGGAGACACCAGGCTTTTAACATGCAACATGCTCAGCCGATTTATAGAGAACTAAATCTTGTTACCATTACACATAGATCTGCACTGTCGGCAGGTGGGTCTTCAGGTCGCTGTAGTAATCCGTTAACTCCCTGGTGCATTTTTGCTTAAAGTTCAGATTTCCTGGACAGTGTATAGTTGGGCAATATAGACGTCATTAAATCATTTGTGATTGAGGTTTTTTTTTAATTTCTTTTTCGTTGGACAACCAACGTAAAGACAGCCTATTAGACTTTAACAATTTAAATTTTCTAAGTAATTTTCACAATTACGTGGAGAAAAGGGTGTATTAGAAACGTTATTTGGGTAGATCACTTACCTTCTTAAGCCTATTTAAGTTTTTCATGTTATCTGAATGCCTCTACCTCAACTTTAATCAAAGTTTTTAGTTAAGACACCAATTTGCCTTGGGTCTACGTGAGTAAAGGCTGGTCTATATACTTTGCCTAGCTTAAAGAGTTCTAACGCGACACTCCCGAAATTAGTGTGCGCCTCACACGAATGCAATTTTCAAATCAGTTGTGATTTACGTCGATCGGCAGGTCGCTACTTAACAAAAAGTTGAAATACTTTTCAAAAAAAGCGCTTTCATTATTATGAATAAAACTCGAAGGCGTGCTTTGGCTTTAATGAAACTTTCGACACACGTATTTTTGTTTGGTAAAATATTATTTTAAAGCAAAATTTGAATAAAATACCTAATATATACTAGTTTCTACGTTATTTTTAAGGTTGGGGACACTGGATTATCGTTACGTCTACATTCCAGCAAAAAAGAGATCGAAATTTTGATCGCAAATGATGTTATAAATATTGGAAGTTTTTCTGCACTTCGAAAACACGCTGTACATGCTTGATAGCATACCTATGCATGCGGGTACCTAAACAGAACAAATCGATGTCTAAAAGATAGTCTGCGTGCGCTTCACTAAATCAATTAATCATTCCTTCCAGTTTTCTTCTATAGCAATGAACAAACGGTAAGGATCACATTAGAAGTGTCAAACCCCGAAAGTCTGTTTCTACGTATGCGTATTTTCTGAACGGTTATGCGACGAAATCCAAATAGCTATTCCGGAAGGCCAAGTGGTAAGATCGGAGCAATTTATGGTTGCTGATTAGCCCATCACAAGAATCCGAATCCCCACTAGTTATTCGTATAAGTGGCAACTCTCTCGGGAAAGAAAGGATTCTGGGGGTATCTGGAACATAACGAAACATCTGTCATTTAGTTCCGTCTCAGATCTAAAGCTATACAGCCTTAGAGACTTATGCTATATGAGCTCTATATGCCCTTTGGTGATCTGAAGACGAGAGGTAAACCAGCATCTGAAGTTTACGGGAGGGGAGCACAAGACATTCGAAGAGTGACTAGCAAGAGTCGTGCGCAATATCGTCAAGACTCTTTCAACACTGTAGCCTGCTTCTAGCCCTCCAGTCAAGCGCCCGGCATCTTAGGAACTTACTGCGCCTTTCAATTCCTATTTTTGACATCGGAAGACACTGAGTGAACTATTTGTAGTTCGTTAACGACTTTTTTATTGATATAAGGCGGAACTGATAACGCAACTCATCGCCGTTCTAATAAGGAAAGTTTACAGACTTTTGATCACAAAAGGGGCAGCACGCATTGTTTGAACAAAAATAAGATGATTACTTGTATAGCTAGTAAATGGAAGTCGTTTTTCCATGTGTGCATTTGTCAGGGGTATAGTGTACACATATTTTCTGCTCTCTTTGCGTAACGGAGGTAAATTTCGACTGTCATAGTTTTCGGCCACTCAAACTGGTCTGCCTCTTGGTAATTTCTTTTATATCTACCCAAAAAGCTTGGCAGCCACACACAAAGAAAATGTTTGAACAACGCGTTTAACAAGCTATGAATTATGTATGCAAAGAAATATCTCAACATGTGTGTTATACAAATTTAATAACGTATTTATAACGGTAATACAATGTGACAAAGTCCCAGGATATAATCTGACTGAGGCGGGCACGTCGAATCAGCTAACATAGGCAATCCTGCAAATGGAGTTGTTTTATAGGAGAACTTCAGCAATAATCTACAGCTTACAGTTAGAACGCTTCAGAGCTTATAAAACAACTGTCCGGCCAACTCTAAGACGCAACGGGTGGACAAGCCTATTACGAAGGTCGAGTCCGGATTGGCATTTCGATAGCTACAACATGTATTTCGCTCCAAAATGCTTGCCGTAGAACCCCTGTTAATGACAGCAGTGATTTTACTCATCTTGCGCGTTGTTACTTTACGCAAGTGTTACAGAAACTCAACGATTCAGTTAGACTGTTGCATGGAATCGGCTTAAACACTTTTACAAAAAACTATCGCGCTGGGAGTCACCTCTTGCGCAGCCCCTGTACGTCCAATCACCACTAACCGGATACTTGTACCGTTGAGCTTTACTCGAAGAAGAAAAGATGGGAAAATAATCTTTAGCATATGGCACTTTAGGGTAGAGTCGATACCCTAATGCCTATCGATTTTAGAGTACCGATGCACACGTAAAACAGATCGAATAAAATCATCGAAGATTCGATTAATTTTTGGTCGATTTAGTAGGCGACCAATAACACCAATAGTGATCAGCGTCGAGTTCGCAGCGGTGAAACCTATACAAAGGAAACTAACCGTTTAAAATAATCTGGTTAATTTAAATAAACTGGTCCTGCATGTAGTTCATAAAGTGCCATAGAATGAAGAAGTGCGTTTGTGAGTTTTCTATTCAGGGCGCTGATGTCAATAGCTGAAATTCCTAGGGTGCACGAAAATGAAATGTACGCCTTTTTTTACTAAGATTCCAGTAAGGGCTAAAGGCTTACGCGTCAGTTGTATGTTATAACTGAAATTATATTAAACGTAAAAGAATTCGTAAATGTTAGTGATCTCTGTGATTTTCACCTTTAAGAAAAATTTACACTTGTTTTAACACTGGAAAAACAGTGGTGTAGGTGGAGCATTGCCGTATTTTTATTTTGAAACGTATAAGGCAACAACTAACATACTCAGCAACCTCATCGCCATACAACGGTGCTGAGTTGTCCGAGGCCTCGTTGAGGCGGTCAAGAACGATGCTTATTTGAAAGCGTCCCATCCCTTTCCCACGTACTCCTATTCAACGTGTCGAACGAAGCTGGCGTCACGACGACATAAGTTCGCACTCCAATCTGTGACTTTTCCAAAACGAGCAGAGAGGGAGATGCGAACAGGAAAGTTGCGCGGCGATGGAACGAATTTCCAAACGAGGTATCAATATGAAAGTGTCAAAGCTAACGGGCCAGGTCCGAGTGGCGGAGCTTGAAAGGTAGACGAGCGGGACAAAACCATTATAATTAGTCTACATGCAACGTATAGTGAAAAAAAATCTGCTTGAGCGCTAACACGGGTGATGACTTCGTTGACACTGAACCAGTGCTATATGGGCCTACTGTGGAAATCTGACGTCTAACTGATTTAATGTTTACGGCAGTACTTTCTATGTTTCGGATCGTACCGCCTTCGTTAAAAGCCACCCCTTTTCTACCTCTTATCATCTGGACGTCTGCTTATGATCCCCTACGGTACGTCAAAGCTAGACGACATTTGTTTTCTGTTTTATCACAAACGACCGAAGCTCTTTTCGGCTTTGCATGTGTGCCACAGTACAAATGAAAAAACTAACTACTGGTTTACGCCATTTCAGGATTGTACTCGAGTCTTCATACTCGCTCTACGACAGTTCATTCTTCTCGAATATCGGAACGATTCTCTTGTACGCCGTTGTGGTAAGTAGTGTATATATTTTAAGGGTTCGTTTCTTTGCTTTCTGCTTTAGATGAGCTGATTCGCGGCGACACCGCCGGCGTCACGTAAATGACAGCATTGTAAACCGTAAATGTACGCTCTGGTGATCCAATTTAGGTGTTTTTAACGACAAAAACAATTTACGCTGTTACACTCGTATGCATCATACATTCAAGGAAGAAAAGCTATGGCGCTATGCGATTATAAAGTTATTTAGCAAATCAAATTTGTTGAGACCATAGAACGAAAACGGGCCTGCACACAGGTATTGCGCAATGTAATAGTGCCATGCTGCCTTCGTTCAGCAGAGAATGCCAATTTTTCAAACGTTCTATTCAGCATTTATTTATTAAATTAACATTGTGCATACGATTTACATTATTATTACTGTACGAATAATTCTTAAGGTGCAACCTATATTCCCAAACGACGCCATACACCTGTTTGTAAGTTTACCCAACCAAATACAATTACTTACCAAGTGAGAACAACGAGAAACACGATATGTTGTCACTACAGCAACGAGGCTATGACTATGAAACCGTGACTCCATCAAGGTGTCCTGTAAAGGGTCATCTGCTACAGGTTATCCGCAACGCTTCGGAGCTCGCAGTCTAGCCAGCGATTCAATAATTTACGAAGACCCTATACTCGGATGTTAGTGGGAGTAGGGCATAAATAAACCTTTGTTTGATCACTGCCTTTATTCTTTTTCTATAGCCTCATCTCTGTGTGGGTACACCGCCCATTGGCTAGTGTAACCAATATGTTAGGTCCTATTTAATACAATAAACACACCTAAAATTTATCAACCTATGTCAACGCAGTTGCTTGTGGATGCTCCGGCTCCCCGTCTCCACCGACCCGCCGTCGAATAGGCGAATGCAGACTCGCACAGGATTTCTTCTGTGCGCAGGCCAACGTTAGGGCGCGCCCATATATCGAAAACTCTTCTGACGAGATCATTCCCATAGTCTAGGATATTGATGAAAAGGCCTTTAGATGTGGCTCTCGTTTGTCCATAAACTAGGATCGGGGCGAATAGACTGAGAAAACTGCCGACTTTCAGGTTCTTTTCTGGGTGCGGCTAACGCTTGAAGCGTTCACTATCGGAGTCTGTTAAATTTTTACTCCAGGATAGTTGAGTTTTTTTTGCTAAGAGACACTCTTTTTTCGGGTTTTTTAACACAGGTCTGGGGTCAGATTTCTCATTGGCTTCAGTGGTGGTTCTCATTGGCTGGTTAGGTCTATATGAACTTCCTAATGAGATTCGCACCGCCTTTCAACGGCATATGTCGCCGTGCAATGAAACTTTTTGTAAGGCTTACTTAGCACTGATAGGTGTTTGCTTAACAGCTATCATAATCAACTATAATCAGCTATCATAATACGACTAGTTCGTTAGTGTTTTGGGCCGCGAAATGAACACAGCCATACCTAGCCGTGTAGACGAGCCGGCAGCTTATAATAAATAGCCTTCCCTATAATAAATCTATCTATATATATATATATATATATATATATGAAAATAAATCTATAATAAATAGAGTTTCCCAATATCGATAAGCAGGGACGGCAGGAGGCGACGAGGCCTAAAGAATGACTATCTAAAATATTTTTGGGCTGATTATCAGGGAACATTTAACGTCTACGGTAGCTCTTTTTACATTACCCTGTAGGACGGATCACCCCATATA